>JAPDSC010067202.1:1024406-1227723 GCA_026290005.1 Latrodectus geometricus
ATGTCGGTTTTGTGTCAGAAAAAGTTTCTTTCAATCAATGTTTATTGACGTAAAGAAAAAGGTCTCTAGGCAATATATTCTCTCCAGCTTTTCCCAAAAGTTTTCTGGTAGAGAGTAAAAGACATTCTTGAAAACATATAAGATAATCGGAAAGTACTTATTCTAGCAAATCACCTCTTTACAAAGTTGAATCTCATCACCAGCACAGTAATCTAACTTTCGAAAGCAATCAATAGCCAGGAAATACCTATTTATTTTCGTTTATTCCAATTATTTTTTATAACTTTAAATTTGCTTTAATCTTTTTCTCAATTTCGCTAGTTGAAGGAAAGTTCGTGAAAAACATCTGTTGCCTATTAAATTTTGTCAAATTCCAAACATTAATTTGAAACAGTAAAGTTACATGGGGTATACAGGGTATGACTATGAAACTGTGATTCAGTTCGTTGAAAAAATTACGTACAACTACAGAAATCAAAAATTTGCTGCTGTTTAAAAATTACAGAAATTAATACAAGTTTCATCAGAATTTGAAAATAAAGACATCTAGAATATCAAATAGAAAACACTCATTTCTGTTACAAAAACAGCAATTTTCTGTAGCAGAAATGAACTTTAAAAATCATCATAATTTTGGGTATATAATCAAGACAAACAAAAGTAAAGAAAATAACCATTACAGTGGGAATTTCCATCAACTACTTAGCTCCGAATTGATTCAAGAGATGAAGTGCTGAAAAAGAAAACTCCTGTATTTGAGAAAAATAAATATACTGGGATTTAAAAAGGAAAACACGTATTATCAAGAAATTGTTATAAAAATGCATAAAAGTAATTTTATTAAACCAAATAAGTAAAAAAATATTTTAAAAGAATCATTCAATCAGAATTTAAGTTTAAAATATCTGAGTAAAAATTCAAGGAGTGCTCCATCTAATTGTTTATTTTTGTTGATAATCGGGTTCAAGAGAAGAATCCCCTCAGGGGGTTTACTTTCCTTAAGTAAATACGGATGTCACAATCCCGAGGTACCCTAATGATCAGTTTTCTTTCTTTTCTTCTCTTCTCTCTCCTTCAACTTTTCCTTCATCTTCTCCCCCATTGTAGTTGACTCTTATGAGGTTGAGGGCTCCCCTTGAGCAGCTGTCGCAGCTCTGTTGCTATTAGCTTCTCTTCAGGACTAAATCACCCGCGTGTTTGCCGTGAGTGGAGATCCATGTCTCTGGAAAAAAGGCTCCTGGTAATTGAGGCCCCCAGAGACCAAAACATTACTTTGGCCTCTGCTTCAGGTAAACGGGAGACGTGTTGTGATCCTCAGCACATCAATCGGCTTTATGGATCAAGCGATCGGTACATCTACAGGGTGACTCGTTGAGAGTGGAGACCACTTCAGTAATGAACTGTGAGCGTATAGAGATTGGCTAGCACTGGTGCAATTAACTTGCATCCCCTTGTAGGACTCCGTGGTGGGTGATGCCATTTGGTCCTCGAATTTTGTTTGATCATCTATGGATAAAAAAAAACTTTTTTCTCACTCCCGTTGGATTAACAAATGATTATATGTCACGCAAAAGTTTTTATTGTCAAATTAATTGGAGGTTCTTGAATCTGTTTCCCCTTCTCTCATTGAAAAGGGTATTACTTCGAATCTTGGGGAAGTAAAATCCATTAAAAAGCTTAGATATGGTGTTTTGTTGATAGAAACTGCATCCGAAAATCAGTCTATCCAGATGCAAAACATAAAGACAATAGCTGACATAGCTGTTAAAGTCGCACCTCACTCATATATTATATTTCTCATGAGGTGTTATATCTGCGGTGGACTTGTTTCACAAGTAAACATATTAAATATTAGAAAACCTACAAAGCCAGAAAATCTGTGCTGTCAAACGAATTACAATCAAGAGAGATGACATTGTCCTGAACACAAAGCATCTCATTTTGACTTTCGTGACACCAGACTTGCCACACTATATTAAAGTCGCTTATATGAGGTGTTCTGTTCGGTCTTTTATCCTAAATCATCTAAGATGTATCCAGTGTCAACGTTTTAAGCATTCTAAAATAGCTTTCAGAGGTGAACTCACATGCGCCCTTGATTCTGACGTTGGCCATGACAGTCTTACCTGCGATGCTAAAGAAGTATTTCTTCCTTAACTTCAAAGAAAGCCCTTCTTGCTTTGGACGCAAACACTGTTAAACTGCATCCCTCAGATAATGATTTCAATTTTGAAGATTCATCTGAGATGACTTTAAGTAATAGTGATAATGGGTAGTTTATATTCTATTAATGACTTCCTTTGTTTCATGAAATTATAGTAGTTTCCGGCCTCGAGTTGATGATGTCAAACCCCTCATTTCCTACTACAATCCTGCATGTATGACTCTCCAGGAAACATTCATGAAGCCCACTATTGGTTCTAACCTACGTGGATTTCAATGCTACAGACATGATAATGATGGTAATGCCACTGCAAGTGGTGGAGTATGTATATTCACTTCCAACAGATACCCTAGCACAGTACATCAGCTGCGCACTACACTGCAGGCTGTGACTATCAAAATTTAAACCACATGTCTAATCACAGTCTTTATCCTTTATTCACCAAATGACATAATTCAAGCAGAGGAACTAAATGACTTAATTGATCAACTCCCAGCTCCATTTTTATTTCTCGGTGATTTTAACGGCCATAGTCCTTTGTGTGGTAGTGATGATACGAATTCTCACGGTAATCAGATAGAGCAGTTCATTTCTGATTCTCTGTCGGCTAAACACCGACGAGAAGACTTATTTCCTCGAACTTACAAGGACATTTCATTCTCTTGACTTAGCTATTTGTTCTCCATCACTTCTGCCGTTGAATGAATTTCACTGTAGGAAATGATCTTTTCACCAGTGATCATCTCCCTCTTATCGTGATCCAGACTGGTGGTAATAATGTGTCCCATTGGCCACCTAATTACGTGTACAGATTTTGTTCTTTTTATGAAATTGGCTATGATTACGGAAACAAGAGTTAAGAGAGATAGAATTGATGATGCAGTTAAATATGTCGCTGACACAATAATCCAAGCTGTGGATGTTGCTATTCCTAAAAGTTCTTCTACTCCACATAAGCTTATAAAACCACGGGGGAATGAAGAGTGCCGACTATCTTATAAGAAACAAAGGATGCAATGGAGTATTTTCCGAAGATACCCAACTACAAAGAACCTTGTTGCTTTCAAAAAGCCAAAGCTCAAGCTCGTAGAGTAAGACGTCAGTGTCAAAGAGAATCTTGGATTCGTTTTGTGTCTTCAATTATCTCATCGACATCCATCAAACAATTGTGGAGGAAAATGAAAGCAGTCAATGGTATTTATCAGGATTATTCCATCCTTGTTTTAGAAACTAGAGCTGCTGTGCATTCCTCAAATATGGATATTGACAATGTCACGAGAAACCTTTGCTAGTGTGTCCAGCTCTGATTCATACAGCCCTACTTTTCAAAGGTCTAAAAGAATAGGTGAGAGAATCCCTCTAAGATTTTCCGATCGAAGTAATCTACCGTACAATTGTGCTTCTGGATTGTCAAAATAGAAGACTGCCTTATGTCAGGCAAACGACTCCAGTCCTGGACCTGATGGAATCTCTTATCAAATGCTCCGTCATTTACATCCAGATTCATTATTAAACATACTTTTATTGTTTAATAGAATCTGGACAAAACATGCTTATCCCACAGCAGGAAGAGAATCAATAGTGATTCCTATTTTAAAATCGGGAAAAAAATTTCTCTAACTTAATGAGTAATCGTACAATAGCTCTTACGAGTTGTCTATGCAAAACTTTCGAGCGTATGGTCAACGCAAACTCACCTACGTCTTAGAGACCTAAGACGTAGGTGAGACATAGGTGACCGCAAACTCACCTACGTCTTAGGAATAGTTGCATCTCTCCTCGTCAAAGTAGTTTTCGAAAAGGTCGATCCACTATTGATAATATAATGGATCTGGAATCCCACATTCGAAAAGATTTTCTACGGAGAAATTATCTTCTTGCAATCTTGTTTGATATTGAAAAAATATATGATCGTACGTGGCATTATGGCATTCTCCATACTATGTATCATCTTAGCTTTAACGCTAATCTTCCTATATTCATCCAGAATTTTTTAGCCCTCCGTTTTTTCAGAGTACGTATTGGCACTACTCTTTCCAATACTTTTACACAAGCCGAGGGTGTCCCTCAAAGTACAATTTTAAGCGTGACAATTTTTAATCTTTTTATCAGCAACATACTTCATCAATTACCACCTTCTGTTCATAGTAATTTATATGTTGATGACTTGCAAATTTCATATCAAGGATCTAACATGAATGTAATTGAAAGACAATTGCAAACAGCTGTAAATAATCTCACTGATTGGTGTACACAAAATGGCATTAGCCTATCTCCGAGTAAGAGTTGCTGTGTTCATTTCTGCAGGAAAACTAATTTTCATCATGATCCTGTGCTCCACATAAACGGTAGACTTATTCCTGTGCTCAATGAGTTAAAGTTTATTTGGTGATTTTCGACAAAGTATTAACTTTCCTTCCACATGTATTACATCTATGGAAGAAGTACCAACGATTGCTCAATATCCTCAAGGTGCTTTCGAATACATCTTGGGATGCAGATATCACATCACTCCTTCGAATTTACCAATCAGTAATTTTATCTCTCTTTTTTTACAGTTGTATTGGGTATGGATCTGCTAGATCTTCTATCTTACGCAGATTGGACACTGTTCATCACTGGGCTTTAAGGATATGCTCTGGAGCATTTCGCACTTCACCCGTCCAGAATCTATATTTAATCTGCCAACAATTACCGTTAGACCTGCGGTGGATGCAGCTCTCTCTGAATTATTATTCAAAAATTATGTCCCCACCTCATCATCCCTTACATTCCACGATTCCAAATGCCACTTTAAAGAGATTATATAATGCTAGACCATTCGGCATTCAACCTTTTCTCACCCGTATTAAATCCTTTCTTTTGCTGTCTGACCTATGTGCTAATGTCCGAATTGAGTCTACAGATTTTTTCGCACATCCACTTCGGCACGATCCACGCATTACAGTACTCAATACCTTTGAAGACTATTAAAAGTCGGATACAGCTCCTGCTATTTTTCAACAGCTTTATGCATTTCATCGCTGTCAGTATGCTATGTACACTCCTGTCTACACAGATGGATCCAAAACTGCCGGACACGTTGGCTGTAGAGTTTATGTTGATAATACCTCCTTCAGTTACGGCCTTCAAAAATCCTGCTCCATCTTCACTGCTAAACTCATGGCCATATACTGTACACTTCAGTATGCGAGTACTAAAATTGTGGAAAAATTTTGCATACATACTGGCAGTAAGAGTGTTTTAGATGCTTTGAAAAATCGTAACTTTAATTGTCATCCAATTGTGTCAAAAAATTTTAAATTGCTTGATTCAGTCTTTTGAAATGGATTCGAGATACTGTTTTGTTGGATACCAAGCCACATAGGAAAAGATGGCAATGAGAAGACTGATGCGGCTACAAGGTCTGCATCTACTTCTATCCTGCTTTCTGTTCCATCAATAGAAGTGAGAAAAGTATTCAAACATTTCATACATTCTCTTTGGCAGGAATCTTGGAATATGCAAGTCAGCAACAAACTCTATTCTATCTTTTCATTTATCATTCCATTATCTATTTTACCTGTACGAAGCACAGATGTCAGACTGACTCACCTTCGTATTTGTCACACGCGCGTTTCACCCACAAACATTTATTCTTAAGTTATTTGAATACTTGGTGTGAAACGTGTAATGAACCAAACATAGTACATCATATTTTAATTGTGCGTCAAATTTTAACCTTTACCGCTTCATATTTTTTAAGAGCAATATTTTAACATTACAAGACTTGCTAGGGGAAATACTCCATTACAATCACTTTGCATTTTTAAAAGCTTTAATTTTATTCAATCTTATTTTATAAATATTTTAATCATGCTTTTATATTTATTCATTTTATCTAAATTTAGAAATATTTGAATCACAGGTTTTTAATTTTTATAAATATGGAAATCATTTAAACAAAACAAATAGGTTGAAGAAAATAAGAGTAATTTCTGTCTGATGTCTGGAGCAGCTTGTCCTCACTTGGACCTTGCATCATTAAAACCAACCAAGCAAGCGAAGAATATCACTTTAAAAATATATTATAAAATTAGAAATTGCCAGCAACTAATGTGGATAGAAATTCACAATAATTTTAATTACTTTTTTACGCTATATAACTTCACATTAAATAAATTCCAAATTAACTGTTTCTGTAAACTAATTTCATATAATTGATTTAACTATATGATAAACTATGTTCACAAGTCATATTTAGATATATATTCCAAACTTTAATCGCTTATACAGAAAAAATACTTTGCGCGTAGCTTTAATTTCTTTTTACGTAAATTTCATACCTTTACAATATATATTTTTTTATAAATCCTGGGCAAATTAAAAATTATTAGAAAAACAATAAAAAATTGGATATTATCATCAATTTAAATTAATTCTGGTTTTTTTATTCTCACTGTATAATGTAAAATAATCCATTTCATTTATCATTTCCTGTATTACTTTTTCAAAAATATATAGCAAGATTCTTCTTCACAGAAGACGAGTTCAGTTCATAAAGCTGATAAATTTGTTTATTTCTTGCTGCATTTTAAACCTAATGCAAGAAATCATTTACTATCCTGAAGTTTTTCATAAAATTTGTAGTTGTTTACTGGTAAACTGTTCATAGATTTGTACAGTAATTTTGACAAAAAAGATGAACCAACACACATAAATCTACTTCCATACTGCATACAGAATCTTAAAAAGAGGCCTTTTTAAATCGAATAAACAAAGTACCGATAGTAAAAATTCCTGCTCTGCTTAAGGGTTTTACACAAAATAAAGACTTAAAATCTTATAATTTAGTAATGTATTTTAGAAGAATGGTTTCTATTCTACAGAAATTAACCAAATATTATAAATTTTTTCTAGACTGATTACACCTTTCTCTATCCAGGCTTTGGAATATTTTTTTCCCTTCATATATTACTTATAAGTATATTTCATTCTCAATTCTTGTTTCCTGTGATGACAGGTAATAAAATATTTAATTCACAAAATCTTTTGCACACACAAGCATCTCAGTAAAAATCTTACCTACAGTGGTCTAGTAAATTAAATTTGCTAGAATGAAATACAGTTTAAAATACAACAAATGCTATATATATATATATCAATTATTTAATTAAAAATACAAAAGCAAAGCTTTGAAGAACTGCACAACTAATGCACCATATGTCCATGTATTCAAAATCACCGTCTCTACTATTTATATTTTCTTCACAGAAAAGTTTTCCCACACTATTTCTTAGTCTACATTCGGTTGGATAAATACCAAATAAACAGATTTCTTTACAAACATTAAGAGCATTTTAATTTCCTTTATTTATAAAAATGTAGGTTTATAAATTTTCTATTTTAGAACTTAAATGTGCAGAAATCAATCTTTTCCCCTTGTCAAAAACTTTTTAACCATGTTATTTTACGACTATTTTATGTGTAGTTACATCAATATTTAATGAAAATATATATTCAATTTGCTCACTAGGCTTCAAAGCTTTTACCAACATGACAAATTATTACACATGTTGTAGACTTTTCTGCCTTTAGTCTGAAAAAACCTAATTTAAAATTGGCTATTCGCTGCAGGAATGCAATAATTCTTGTAATTAAATTAAAAATCAGAGTGCTTTCATGAAAAATTGTTGTGATATTTGCTTTGTGTTTAATAGTTCGATCGTATACAAGTTTTCAGATTTCCAGGGGTGATGTCACAACTAATCTCAATTTACTTATGGATAACAAGTTAAATTTCCGATGAAACTAGTCTCAAACAGTCCCTTTAACTGAATTAATTTCAAATATTGAATAAAGAGAAATTTTAGACTGAATTAAAAATTGTTCTTCAAACAAATTTTAGAAATGAAATCTGAATTTCAAAAATTTTGAAGACAAAAAAGTGGCCCTGAAATTAAAAATTCACCATTATTTTCCAAGACAATTGGAATAACTTTGAATAATCAATGATGTATGAAGTCTTTCACAATAACTTTGTAAGAATATTAATTTTGATTAAATATGGTGACTTCATTCTTTTAGTTTCATTGCTTACTGATAATAAATATGAATCAATAATTTGAAAACGAATGAATAGGTGCACTTGACAACTTCATGAAATGGAACAATAAAAATTTTAAATTTTGGTACAAAACTTAATTTATTGGAAAATATTTATGCATATCCAAAATTTAAAGTAAAACACATGTTCTCCATGATGCTTCATATATTTGCTGCAGAGTGTAAAACAACTGTTTTTACTTATAAACATCATTATACTGCAACTGTCAGATTGGTAAATTAGATTAATCTCTTTTCTAAAATAAAAAATAAGATTAAATAAAAAAAGAAACTTTACCAATAACTTGAAATAGCATAAGTACATGTAATCTTTATAATAAGGGAAAATATATTATTCCTTTGCATTTGTATCAATACCTATTGTTTATTATCAGAATATCTTTTATCTCAAGACAAATTTGTTTCTAACATTCATATCATGAAGCAGACAGTATGTACTTTAATTTTGATACAAAATTTAGCTGAATTGAAGAGATAATTGGAAAATTTATTAGAACTTAATTTACTACCAAATATTAAAATAAGAATTAAGTTTATAATTTCTTGAAAAGGTACTAAACCCGAACAATAAAAAAAATCAAACATTAATATACCTATAAATTATGGAGTATAGTATTACAATTGTTTTCTCATAAATCAATTATATCTACATACAAAATTACACAAAATAAGAAGCATAAATACGTTTTAGATTTCTTTTAACTGTTTTTCATAATACCTCTATGATCAATCAACTTGTTAAGCAATAATAAAATTAGCATATTTTTAATCTTACTCACACATTTAAAGTAAGTATTGTTTTCAGTTTCACAGACTTAATTCGTCTGTTAAAAGTTTGCTTTATATGATTAATAACAATAAGATTTCACTTTAAGGTATCATATTTCTCAACTAAGCTTAAATTTTCAATTAAAAGAAAATCTAAAAGAATTGTTAGATTTATAAAACATGAAGCACAAAATTCAGAAATTAAGAAAGTAGAATGTAAAAAAGCCTTTAGGTAATAAATTTGAAATTTTTAGACATTTTGTGAGCCACGAGTATTTTTTGTCATATTATTTTGGAATTTAAAATACAAATAATGTGATGTACTATAAATAATTCAAACTAAAGACAACATTTAAACATTTATTGGCATTCACAAAAACAAAGCACCATTGAATTGACAAGCTGTATAATTTCCTCACAAAAACACTTATTTTATGAGTTACAACAATTATGTAATTCAATATTTAAGTAGTACAATAGGATACACAGTAATTTATCTTTAAAAACGAGTACATGCTTTTATAATAAAGTAAAAATATCACCAATATAAAGGACTGGATTTTCACTTTTAAAATGTAAAACAGTGTAAATGTTTCAGAAAAAAATTTGTCACAATAGTATTATAACAATTAAGCAGTTTGACATCCAAGCAGTATAATAAAAAAAGCAAATAATTTTTTTAAAAAATAAGTACAAGTTATAAGAAAGTAAAAATATCACCAATACACATAGGACAGGATTTGATTTCATGCAGCACATACACAACAATTAGCAATGAAGAAAGAAAGTGATAGTTTATCCAGATCCACTAGGCATGTTGAGATTCGACATTGGTCTCTCCATAAATGCAAAAGGACCCTGTAAAGGAGCAGCTGCTGCAGCAGCAGCAGCTGGAGGAGGAGGGGGAGGAGGAGGAGCAGGAACTGCAGCAGAATTACCAATGTACTGATGAGGATGCATCGGTGGCCCACTCATAGCCATACCAGGTGGCATCATTGGTACACCTTGATCTGGCATCATATGCATGGGATGCATTGGGGGAACTTGCGCAGAAGTTGATGGCATTTGATTTTGCGGTGGTGCATAAAATGAAGGATCTCGCATCATTGAAGAATATTCCGAAAACGAAAATCCAGGTAGGTCACCAATTTCTCTCATCATTCTTCGCCAACCCTCAAGCTTTGTATGATACTTATCAAGCAAATAATCCTTTCTTTTCAATTCAGATTGCAATTCTTGGATACTCTGTAATGAAAATCCTATAGATAACTAACATATTTTTTAAAATACAAAATAAGCATTCTTTACAATAAATTAAAGAATTCAAGGTTTGAATTGACAAAGCAATAAAAAAGAACAGTGAAAAAATTTTCATTCCTCCTTGTATAGAAATCAAAACACTAAATATTCTAGAACAGATCAGAGAATATTTTTTAACAGAATTCAAAAACTATTCTACAGTAGGAAATAGCAAAAATAAATAAAATGATCACTAAAATAAAAATGGAAAAAATATCAATATATTTTTAATCTTGGAACAATTTACGAAAGTTGGCTTTGAAGAAGCATATGTGCTTCAATGAATTCCTAGTCATTATGAAGTACAGTAGAAGGAACAGATGGATTTCCTCAATAGAAGCTTGAAGATTAGTTAAGATGTTCTACAATTAAACAAGATATAATTTGGTTAATATAGCCCATTAAGCTGTATATTAAACAAATTATATTTAAAAATTTTAAAATGCAGCTACTTAAATGTTTGAAGTCAAAACGGAAAATTGATGATTCTAGGTATTCCCAATAATCAATATTGTGAAGCTTTTGTACAGTTGTCTTTTGATGGGAAACAACTGCCCGAGAGAGCATCTCAATTGTTTATGGATTTTTGACCATAAAAACTGCCCTCTTTGTAATGTAGTTGAACCAATAAAAAAAGCCCACCTCCATCGTTGCTTGTTACTCATGGCAACTCTGAGATGGCATTGTATTGAAACTTTTCAGGCAATTGACTTCAGTCAATTTTTGTAATTTAAGTCAACTATAGTTTCTTTATTTTTATCTTTTTTTTGTATAGCCTTACCAATAGAAATTTCAAAAAATGTTGGGAAAGATATTTTGAATTATATCAAATGCCAGTTTAATAAGCTTACAATTTTTGCTTTTATTTTTTAATAATGAATCCTTTTAGAGAGAAAAGGTATTAATAATTAATTTTTCCCACTATGGATCTTCTATTACTTAAGGGCTATGATGAAAATTCAACTATTACATTTTGTCTATTATTTTAATTTCAATTCTCTAATTTGCAATAATAATAATCAAAAAAGGGATTTTAGCATAAATTATGAGTTAACCAAGAATTTAAAATGCATAGTGGAGGAAAATATTTTCCAAAGAAATAGACCACCTCATGCAGTATTCTAAATGCTGAAGAGAAAAATTGTATGAACAAAAGAAAATGGTAACCAACTATCAAGAAATAAAATTAAATTAATTTGCAATAAATCTACAAGTGTCTGTTGACAAAATAATTTGGAGAATTGCAAGTGAATTAAAAAATTAAGAATTTATAACAAGTAACAGATGGATAAGTAGCTGTAAATAGTAGCATGAAAAATCATTTGAGAAGATATAGTAAACTTGAAGAAATTATAAAAGAATGGTTAGGTAGAGAATTAAAATATTAACTAGAAAATTTAAAACAGAAGACAGTTTCAATTTAAATGTAAGTGAATTGTTTTATTGAGATATTCCTAAGAATATCTCTTCTAAAAGTAAAAAATACTTTGGTAAAAAACAGTATAATGATAACCATAATTGCTCAATTCTAGAATGACAGTTAAGGTGAAACTGAAATGTTCATTATGAATAACAGAATTCACATTATTTTAAGAATATTAAGCTCATATCATTTAAGTAGTATTTTAATAGGTTTTATACAAAATGGGCTAAAAACATGCTACTTTAAAAGATCAGTTTCTCAAAATATTTACTGAGGGGAAAACTTAATAAATCAGTTCATACCAGTTAGTATATTTGAATTTTCACCTTAATTTAACTGGCATAACAACCAGTATCAAAAGGGCATCATGTAAAGCTGTTATTGCATATATGCTTGTTTTTTTAAACAAGAAATATTATAAAAATATAATTAAATATTATAATTTATATTCAATGACAAAAAACAGAAAATGTTTATGATTATAAGTTCTTTGCATATTTCTCTAGTCTAAGTTTTTGAAATAAAGCAATAAATCCTATTTCAACTAAGAATCCTTCTCATATTTATTGATCAGATTTTTAAGCAGTAAAACTCAAAGAATATACAAAGAAAATAACCACTTTTTGGCTTTTATGGTATGTTTGAAAACTTAGACAATACATTTTTTCCAAAATATAATTTTAGATTAGCAATTTTTTTTATTAATGTTTTATATTTTAAAAATGTATTATTCTTTTAAAATTTTTTATCAACCAGTAGATACTTGAATGACAAAAATAATTTTATATATTATCTATAAAACATTTTAAATTTTTTGACATTAATTTCAAAATTTCAATCTATTTTTTCATTAAATGTTTAAAAGGATATCATTCTTATCTAATCAAGTTATTTAAGTTTAGTATGTAAACGTTTATCAAAAATTATACATACATATATTAAAATGTTTTCAAATAACAATACAATGGATATATTCTGTTCTGTGAAAATACTTTTAATGCAATATTCACAGAAACAAGTATTTTTTTTTTTTTTTAAAGTGTGCAAAGTAAATTGGCTTGTTTAAGTAATTTTTAATATTTTTCTAAATTGCATTAAATTTTTTATTAAATGTAATCAATGAAGCAAGAATGTTTTCCTTACATTATAGTAAAACAAATGACCACACATAATGACAAAAGAAAAACTTTTCATTCAAATCTGTTTTCACAATAAATGGGAAGTACAAGAAATCTATAAAAATTATTTAAAATAAATTGTTTAACTTCTGTAATTTGGCAGGAATACAATTTGAGAATTTTATATTGGATAATTTTACAAAAATTAAGATAAACATAGTT
The DNA here is from genome assembly GCA_026290005.1 of Latrodectus geometricus. Lineage (NCBI taxonomy): Eukaryota > Metazoa > Arthropoda > Arachnida > Araneae > Theridiidae > Latrodectus > Latrodectus geometricus. Next base: position 1,037,506 of record JAPDSC010067202.1, read on the forward strand.
TCTTTCCAAAACAGCTATATTATTTAATGAAAAAATAATTAAATTTTGCTTTACTGAAAAAACATTTCATAATTTTTATTTTTTATAGGTACTTTTGTATTAATTAAAACCTTTCATATAAATTAAAACCTATTCTCAATACTAATGAAAAAGAAATAAGAAAAATAATATATAACAAATTATAAAAAGTCATTAATTATGAATGCTTAAAGCCTTTAATATTTTTAAAAAAATTCCCAATTTTTTAAATTCATATTTATATAATCTCAAGTTCCTAAGAATATACTGAATTTTTATATTTTACAGCTGAAATCAAATATAAAAACAATTTGTAATACCAAAGTAAAAACTATTTTTATATTTTATAGAATAAAGTTTAATGTATAAAAGGGGGATATGAGATTCTAAATTTTTTTTCCTCATAAAAACAACATTCTCATGTCAAATTTTCCTACTTGGAAATAAGAGCTTTCTTATGTTTACAAAGTCATATTTTTATTTCAACATTCATTTCATAAAAATATTAAAAATAAAAAGGCTTGAAATAATGAACCACCACCAGAAGAAAAAATAACCAACTGAACATGATATTGTCCTAATGTCAAGGAAGATAAACTTTTGTTTGAGAGAAAATTCAATAGAAACTTGATTACCAAGTATTATTTAAAAGCATTTATAAATAGTTTAACAAAAGAAAATATTGTTCCAAATTATAAAAATCTTGAATAATTCAGCTTTCAAATGAAAGAGAATTTATAAATTGTAGAATTGAAAATAAACATATTAAACAAGTACTTCAGCCAGAAAATGATCAGGCTTTTGAGCAGAAGCCAGAAGTCTTCTTTGAAGGAAGAAGGTATCCATCTGGATAGAAACATCCTTTAAGTGTTGAAGTGCAAAATCAGCAGCTGCAAAATCAAAAATTGAAACAATAAAGTAAAAATGCTATAAATTCAACACAATTTTTCATACAAAATTCACAATAAATAATAAATTTTTCAAATTTATGTTTTTTTTTTTTCACAATGTTCTAAATTTTGTAATCTTGTTTAGATTTTAATATTTGTAATTAAGAAAAAAACAATAGTTTTCCTGTAAGTCAATATATTGCAATGTAATTATTTTTTTTTTACAACTAAATGAAACTTTTCTTGTCAAGAAAATAAATACACACGTCTGTAAAGAATTGTATTTTAATGATATTGAAAAGAAATTTAATTTATTTACAGCTTTACTTAATAATTTAACCTATTTAATATTTTAGCATGACAGTAAACAATTTATAAGAAAATGATATAATTTGATATTTCTAAAAGAAAAACCAATTCATTCAAATTAACAAATATACATAAGAGAAGGCTAAAAATAAATTCAAATATAACAAACAATTTTTAAATTTAGCAGCAAATGACTAAAAATGATTTTGGTGAAAAGTAGACATAAATAAACAACATAACATTTTCTTTGGATACCATAAGGAAATACAAGAGCGACACCTCTGATTTGCCTGACTATTGTTTCTGTAGAGCATTTTCCTTGTGAATCCATTGATTTACCAAGCTATGTCATTTTTTAAAAATTCATTACTTCTAATAAATGTACAGGAGAAATTGGATGGTAAAACTGCTTCAAGAAGTTTTTATTTCCTTTAATTAAAGAAAGAATGTTGATCAAATTAGCTTTAGTGGCAATTGTTCAATAAGTTGTGCATTCTTTAATTGCTTTATAATTTTGTGTTAAAATAAAAGTGGAATGAATGACAGTAAGTGGCTGATACAGAATATAATTCTGATATTGAATCAGAAATTTCTTTTCTCCAGAAAAAAAAACAAATTTTAATTCAAAATCCCTTTTTCAATGTTATTAAAATTCACTAGAAATTAATAACTTAAATACTTATATCAGTTTTAATATTTGACTTGAATTCATTATTGTTTTGGATGCAAAATTCATAACACATTTTTTGTAATGAATTTTGTATTTCATTTTTTTTTACTTGAGACATGAATTTTGTATTCAAAATAACATGCATATTTTATGTCACAATAAGGCAGAAAAACGAAAGTTATTATTAAAATATATAACAGACTTGCATAAGTAATTTTGTTTTACACATTTCTCATTAGTACTTTGTAACTAGAAAAAATTAAGTGATATTTAAAAAATCTTATAAAAAGTCTTGCATACAAAGCAATATGTAGAATTTAACATTTAATGTGATACAAATAATACATTTTTTTTTTTATTTTGGTATTTTGTGCCCTGTTTTTGAGAATAAAATAATACAGACATGGCATATTCACATACAACAATGAAAACTGACAAACTTTAATTCTAACTTAATTTTAAAAAAAAAATGTTTGTAATAAATGCAAATAACAGCATACTTTATGATACTAATCAATTACCACAGCCCTATTTTAAAATAATGGCAAGATTATCAACAAGTTAGAATTATTTGCAAATAGTTTACAACTTCTGTGCCTCTGCAACTGATTTTAATATGCTATCAGAAGGTTATCTTCACATTCATTATGAACTTCATAGACTTTCAGTTACAAAGTTTCATTTTATGAGTATTTATATATATTTTCTAGAGCAAGGTGATAAATCATTTTTCTGGAAAAGGAATCTTGCTTCTTGGGAAGATTCTTTTTCCAGAAAAATGATTTATTAAATTACATATAACATTACAATTTTATAATGTTAATTTAATAAATCAGAAAAATGATTTATTAAATTATCATTATAAAAAATGTTGACAAAAATTGTCAACATTTTTTATAATGTTAAAAGCTGAAAAAATATTAAAATTTCATGATTAATCAGAAGTGAAAAATGATGACAATTCTCATTTGGTTATTTTTGGCTGTGAAAATGAGGGACATGAAAAAAAAAAAATCTAGTAAATTTTATTATTACATTTAAAACTGAATAAATATTGTTCTCCAACAAGCTTATTTTAATCAATTAATCATGAGTTTTCTAGGCATAACTCTGGACATACATTTAACTCATTATCATGTCAAATAATTTAAACATAAAATATAACTTTTTAATTCTTTTTCAGTTAAAATTTAAACAAAAATTTGCAATACTTTTATAATTTTTAAACTTTTAAATAGAATATGATTGCAATAATAGAATTGCAATCAAATTATTCTTAGATTGGTTATGATTCAAAGGTACTCACATTATAACAGATATACTTTCATAAGGGCATTTATGCAAGAGGTTCATTTTGAAAAAACCTATCATTAGATACATTATTTAATTTCTATAATAAAAACACTTTACATTTATTTCCTTTAAATGTTTAAAAATAACATCATGATTTATAACAAACTGAAAATTATATAAATTTAGATTATCATCATCATTTTCCATAATTTTTAAATAACCTTAATTTTATCCAACAAATTATTTTAAAAAAGTTGAACACAATGATCTTTTTTAAGACTATTTCAATTTCTAAGTTTAAAAAAAAAAAAAAAAAAAGATAATTTTAATATAGATTTTTTATACAGTTTTATTTTATTTAAAATTTTCTTAAAAATGGATTTCCAAAATAATATTATAGTTTTGAATAATTTTTAATGCAATGATTTGAGTCTGAAATGTCCAAATTTTTCTAGAATTGATGATGCAAATTAAAAAGTTCATATGAATTTAGTTTTCTATTCTTTATTTAACTGATCAACCAAGTAATTTCAACATATATTTGGTTTCACATAACTCTTTCAAAGTTTAATTATGATACATAAGGAATAAACCTATTCATTTTTAGCAGAATAAATTAGCTAAGCAATATGTAATTTTTCCTGATCATATAAATAGCAGAATATTTTATTTATATGCTATAATTTAGTACTAATCTTATGGAAATGTTGATCAAAATCAACATTTCACCTTACATTATAAGTTTTGATAAGTATTTCTTTCATTATGAACAATTTCCTTACTTTTCCTAGATAACATGGAAACAGAGTAAAATTTACAATGATAATTTCAGATAACTACTTTTTGAGGAGATTTTATTAATCACACTTAATATTATTATCTATGATCTAAGACACTGTGATGAAAATAAAGCTGCAAAATTCTGAATGTGACATTAGCACAAGTCAATTTATAGTTTCTAAAATTTCTGTTACAACAAAAATAAAAATTAATTACTAAGTCTAACTTATATAATGTATTTTACGCAGTTAATTGCAAAAAAAAACAAATTTAATATATTAATGCTGAAAATATAAACTTTAATAGAAAATTGTATACTTCATTAATAAAATTTAAAAAAAAATTATAAAGTAAAAGAAAATCGGATAATTTAGTAAAAATACTAACATGTTCTTATTTCATCCGAATCTTGAGCGTTTTCGGCATCAGGATTAGTTAAGATCGAAAAACAATCCTGCAATAAAAATTTATTTCATTAAACATCCGTTATAACAAACATATTTTATCAAATTCAAGAACTATTAATAAAATGCTCACATAAAATGCTTTCTCAAATTCATCAACTAATTGCATTCCCGGTATAGGAGTATTTGACATGTTTGATAATCAACAAATTCGCTCCTGTCCAAATTTAAGATAAGAGAAGAGAAGGTATGATCAAGCAGTAATCTATCCGCAATCTGCAATGACCCGACGCGCACCGACGCGGTGACAAGCTTAAAAAAAACAATGAAAATCTGCTATGCGGGTTACTGCATTATAATTGAAGTTGAGTTGTACATAAATTTGATTTTCTAATCCCATCTATTTTTAATCCAACATATATTTAAGTTGAAAAAAGTTAACATGATAAGATTTTGGAGAAAATCAAAAATAGAATTTTTTTAAATCATTCAAAGGCAGATTAAGACACAAATCCGAAAAAAATATTTTTACAGCAATCAATTTCATGCCTTTACTTTAGACTCGAAACAGATTTACGAAATGTGGAAAGCAAAAGTTAATTGAAATATAATTGAATTACATTTTGTTCGCTATGCATTTTTTAAATCAACTTAAAGTTAAATTTGATTTAACTTAAACACCACATTGAAAACAGCATTCGCTGATTTAACTGATTTAAGAAATATTGGTTTCAATATTTAAATTTATTTTTCGTTCGTTGATATTAATTACGATATTTTGTATATTTAGTCTCACTTTTTAAAAATTTCCAAAATAATGGCAAGCTAGGTTTTAATATTTGAAATGATGAATACGAAACGAAAGTATGACGTTGAGAAAAATCTATTTCTTCTGAAATATAAGCTACTTCTTTTCAAGTATAATCTCCTTAAACCTAACGTCATTTTGTGATGTTTAGTTAATACTTTGACAAATAGTTTTAATTTATCGTTTTTCAAATATTACTTCTCTGATATTTATTTTGATCTGCTTAAGACATTTTAATAAACATTGACATAATATGCAGAAAATAAGATGGCGGTAAATCAGTTGAAACGTACTTAAATCCGTTCACCAAACTGATTTATGATAAATCTGTAATAATACAAACAAAAATTACAAATTACCATCGCTGAAAAATTTATTCGATACAAACGCTTTCAAAAGTGAAGTTTTCAATGCGAAGAGGGTATAAGCATTACGTGACATCAATAGATAGGTTACTAAGATGATTTCATCACAATAATAATACATTATTGCCATCATGTTTATTATCTTCCTTAACGTTTTACTGTACAATTGTTTATTCGCAATAACAGACAACGAACATAGTTTATTTCATTGTAAATATCTATGTTCGTTGTCTGTTATTGCGAATATTAATTAATTTTCCAATTAAAAGTTGAATTTTGTGCACATTTTACAAATTTGTAAAACCTTTATCAGTATTACTGAAGTTGGGTTCACTGTCGCTATTACGTCGACCTTGGATCTGGAATAAAAATATAGCCTTAAGCCTTTTTATGAACTCTTGAAAACGTCATAAGTTATTAAAAGTTCTATAAGCAGAAACAATTACAGTACGGAAATAATTACGAAACTTTCAATTCAAAGTTTTTACATTAGAATACGCAAGACCGCCTATATATTCTTAGTATACCGTGGTATATGACAAGAGTCACTTAAATGTGGCTAGCTAAAAATTACTAGGTAGTTTATGTCTTTGTAACTTAAATCTATAAAAATCATCACTATGAAACTTATTACAATTTAAACAAACTGCTGAATGATATCGTATAAGATAACATAAAATTGAGAGAGAGAGAGATAATCTAGTTGAATAAAAATTACAAATTGATTAAGAAACACAGAGCCATAATTTTGAACCATAACATAACAGAAACCATAGCTTTGGGTTAAACGATCATATTGGATGATTGCCGAGTAAAAAGTAATGCAAAATGAAACTATTGATTTTGGAAGGACTGGATTTTTTTTTCTTACAATATAAAGAAAGGAATTTATTTATAGTTCAGTACAACAGCACAATAATCAAGTGCGCAATTAAATGTACATTTAGTCAGCATTAATTTTATCAAAAGAAATCATTACATATTTTGAAACAGGATACACCTATATAATTCCAATAATTGTTCGCAGTATTTAATTAAACCCAACCAACAATTGCATAGTTCAGTACATCATTACTTAAACTAGAAATACCATTTTATGATTCACGCTCCCGGGCAATATATTTATTTTAAAGTTCTTAGTTTCATTAACTCTTTGAATACATTTGATCAGTGAGACTCATCTGTTTATTTCTCTCTCATCTACTTATTTCAATACAATATAATCTTTAAATAATTCGGTACTCAAAGGGTTAAAATTTGTGGCACTGTATCATTATGTTAATTTTATTATTATTATTATTATTATTGAAAATTATGAAATTTTGGTAATGGAATTTTAAAACATCAGACAGCACATTATTTTTGCTCATGGAATCAGTTGTAAATAAAATGCTTTATGAACTAGTAGTCTAAAAATCCTGCAGGAAAATAAATCTTTTATTTCAAATATTAGAGTAAATTCGGCTCCATACACAACGCATCCTATGTTTTTTGATTGTCCGAGTCAAATTACATCCCCTTAAAATTATTTATTCAGCAAATTACTTAAATGTATTACTTATTTAACATAAAATACACTGGTTTGCAAAACTTAAGCAACAGGTGGTTTTTCTGCCATAACTTCGGGAGAAATCATCTGAGGGACATAAAATTCAGACATGAGACACATCATTTTGTACTTAAAGGATGACGAAAGCATAGTTGCACAAAAATGAATACAATGCATACAGTATGGAAACAAACAAAAATAGGCTTTATTGAACTCACAGTATCCCTGCACAAGATCATCTGTCCAAGAGGAACAATAACAAACAGATGTTCCTTAGTATGGGATTCTCTCCTTACTGCAATGGTTGCTTCCCACCGTCTCCCCATTCTCAGCACCAGATTGTCCAGCAGTTCTAGCAGTAAGAGTGTCCATTCTGCAATCAGCATTTGTTTCAGTTGCTGCGTGTTCTCCGGGGAATGCAATCGTGCGGTACTGCGTCTTCCCAAAACATCACACACATGTTCTATGGGATTTAAATCAAAGAAGTACGCTGGCCAATCTTGCAGGCGAAAGAAACTCGAAACCAGTCAGCAAGCGCCATTGTTCAGCAACTGTGTACAGCAGCGGGGGCGAAAAGTGTCACGGTTTACTGTGGCCAGACGCCTTCCCAAAGGTGGCCTATTCGCCCGCCGTACCGAGCGCTGCATTCCGTTGACAGCTCGTCATTGGCGACACCATTTAGAGTGGTGCAAAGAGCACAAAAACTGGACATCTGATGGAGTCGCGCTCTCTTCACAGATGAGAGTCGTTTTAATGCCACAAGCGATGCTCAACGCCAGTTGATTTGGAGAGAGATTGGGACACGGTTTCATCCAAGTAACATAAGGGAAAGAGACCATTATGATGGTTATGCCGTTCTCGTCTGGGGAGGCATTATGCTGAACGGGTGGAGTGAGTTCCACGTTTTCGACAAGGGTTCTTGCAGGAGATCGTTATTGTCCGGAGGTAATCCTTCCCCATGCGCGTCTGTTCCGATGTGCCATTGGAGCAGATTTTATTTTTATGGATGACAACGCACGGCCACATCGGACTCATGCTGTTCAGCAGCTACTGGAAAGTGAAGACGTCACCTGAATGGATTGGCCAGCTTACTCCCTTGATTTAAATCCCATAGAACATGTGTGTGATGCTTTAGGAAGATGCATTGCGGCACGATTGCATTCTCCGGAGAACACGCAGCAACTGAAACAGATGCTGATTGAGGAATGGGCACTCTTACTCCAAGAACTGCTGGACAATCTGGTGTTGAGTATGGGGAGACGGTGCGAAGCAGCCATGGCAGTAAGAGGAGCGCATATCCCATACTAAGGAACATCTGTTTGTTATTGCTCCTCTTGGACAGAGGATCTTGTTCAGGGATACTGTGAGTTCAATAAAGTCTATTTTTGTTTGATTCCATGGTAAATGCATTGTATTCATTTTTGTGCAACTATGCTTTCGTCATTCTTCAAGTACAAAATGATGGGTCTCACGTCCGAATTTCATGTCCCTCAGATGATTTCTCGCGGAGTTATGGCATAAAAACCACCTGTTGCTTAAGTTTTGCACACCGGTGTAATAATCTCACACATGGAGACTCATTTTGAATTTATATGTGAAATCCAATATTAGTACCCCTTTTGACGTAATTATTTTTCATAAAAGCATTTCATTTTGAAATTCAAGGTTAAAATTTTGCAATGGAATTTCGATATTTTAGAATATTTTAATTGTATGATTTATTAAATTTTTAAGAGATTATAATTGTTTATCAAGAAATAGATATATTGATCCGCATACTTCTTTGAACAAAAAGTATAAAATTTGAATTTTGTTATTTAGAATTTCATAATGAAACGTATTGACTTTGAAACAAAAATTTCATAAAAATAAGTAGATAAAAATTCACTGCTCTACCTTCTATTGTTAAGCAGGCGATCTAGAATTTTAACATTTTTTAACAGGATAGTGAATAGAATTTCATTGAACTACAGCTATATTACCAAATAAGTATTTGTAAAAACAGAGACTTATAGTTTTATAAGTCTCTGTTTTTACAAATACTTAATAAGAAATAAATGCTTTACTGTTTTAAAATTATAGCTTTATAAAACAGTAAAGCATTTATTTCCTATTTTAAATGTTAAAAATGTTTTGTTAAACCCTTATATTGTAATGAATGTCAATTAATGAAATTGTTCTAATTTAAATTAGAGAAGCATATATAAATTATTTTAATTAAAAATATATTTTACTAAAATAATAATTGGAAAGAGTACATTTTTAATATGATTTATAAATGTTTTAAAAATTCTTTACATTAAACGTTCACAAATTAAATATATTATACGCAACCTAAGGAAGCATAAATTGTTTTATAAAATTTTTTCCATAACCATTATAAATCCATTAAGTTCAGGATATTTAATAGATTATTATTATTATTTTGATAGAATTGACATATTGAATTTTTATTATTGTATCAGTAACGTTTGTATTATTTGTTTAATAAACGTACAATGGAAAAAAAATAGAAAGAAAAAGAAATAAAGTAAACAAAAGTAAAATAAGTATTTTTTTATTTATATCACATTTGAAAATCTTTTTTATCATGTTAAAATTACAGCTAAGCAAACTGCTTACAAAACATGATAAATTCAAATTTAGAAGTACGACGTGTTTTATGTACCTTCATATACCATACATTTTTCTTTACTCACAAAACAGTAGGTTTCATTATAAACTATTAAAAAAATCATACATTGATAATAGAATTTTATTACTGTCTATTAATTTTATCTCTCATCAGCTAATTAAAACTAGAAACAAATATTACACACATGACAGATTATTTTTGTAATACTAAAATCGTGTTAGATATTGAATTTTTTTCTGAGTTTGCTCAGTCTTCTTAAAAGTTGAAGAAATATCCATATCTTCGAAGACGAAAATAAACAAAACTGAGGAGAATCTATTATTTTTTTTCAGGCGACTAATGATCAATATCTCGTAAACTATCGATCAAACAATTTCAGATATACGCTCATTGGAAAAGTGACAATTTGAATTCAAAAACATTCTTTAGTTGCTTTTGGTTTGGTCCATTCAGTTGAGTTACAGGGTATTAAAACCGAGAGGAAATTCGGTATATTTTAGATTTTCTTTGATGAAAGTGAAAATGCAAGCCTGGTGGATAAAATTGTGAATGGTGTTTATGATTCCAATGCTGTAGCAGAAAGTACGTATAAATTTGGTTTAGTCGATTTTGTTCAGGTATTCTTCAGGAGCAGTATCTTTTGCTTCATCTTCGCTAAATTTTTCTTACGTCGATTATTTTAAAAGTGTATGTAATTACCTCAACTCTTTTGTGATTTCTATATAGAGAATCGTTTCTCTTACCGTGAATAAAAATGTACCTTTTATTAATAGAAGTTTTTTTATTTCATAAAAAATATATAAAAAGTGAACTTTAAAATTCTGTGAAATTACTCTATTAAAGTAACTATTGACTTTTTTTTAAAACTAAATTTAAGCCCGATTTTATTCATTGATTCCAAAAGATTATTTTTTCACTTTAAATTAGAAAATCTTCAATGCTGTTTTCATTTGTATTCAATTCGGAAAATTACGTTATGCCATTGTAATTGTACAATGCCCACCTACTAGAATTTCCACCTTTCAGCACTACAAGGGACAGTAAAGATGGCATCTTATATAGTGGATCACACAATGGGTGGGAAAATGGGTCTGCATAATTTAGAAACAGTGATCAGACGACCCAGACTTGACCTGCACTCACCAGAAGTATCACTCCAAATGAGGGACATTGCAACCACAACATATTTAAAATGCCATATTAATAATGAAAGCAAATGATCTTTGATTGGGTAGTGATTCGAACTTATTACTTTCTGATAACAAGAACGAATGTCTAAACCAACCAGGTCACCACGCTTACATTACGTCATTGTAATAATATTAATAAAGAATATAGAATTCACATAAAACAAAATACTGTGCAGTTAAAAAAGTAAAATAAACTTTTCAAACCACATAAAAATTTAAGCAAATTTATCCATTTAAAAAATTAAAAATATTCTAAAAATAGTCGAAATTAAAATTTTTTTTTTCTAAACAAATAAATTGAATATAATAATGAAAACCAAGCAAATCAACCATAATTTTTTTAAACTTTTCTTGAATTCACAATATTATCAGAAGTTATGAGTACTTAAATAAAAAGAAAATTTAACATTAATTTATTATATCTCGAGGACTTGCAATAAATTTCATATTAACCCACCCCCATACAAAAAGTACTTTCCATCTTATACGGTGGTGGGAACACATTTTCGGTAGTTGAAACTTGATATAGGCTATAGTAAACTTGATATAGGCTATTATAAGTTTTGTAGAGAGGTAAAGGGAATATTGCAATATTCTTCTTACAGAATCTGCTCTAATGAAGAGACAGGAAGATAACGACATTCCATTCTTTTTTTCAAAATAGTCCACAAGGTATCTGTTATACTTAAGTTTGGTGATTGAGTCACAGAAGATATGCAACTGAGCCATCGTGCTTTCGAAACCATGATGGAACAGTGATTGGTTGATGAATCGGGAATTATCATGATATTTACAATCCCCAGAAGCAGTTGATCAGTCGAAAGAGTGACATAATCGGTGCTAATAATCTATCCATATAATGCAACAAGGGAACCAATTCCAAACTACGAGATAACGCCCTAATGCTTTATTCTAGGAAGGAGGCTGTCTGGGTTACAGGTTTCCGCAGGGGTTTGTTACACGTAAAACAGTCCCATCATTGGGAATAGGGAGAAACTGGATTCATCACAAAACAATTTTCCATTGATCCGCAGTCCACATTTTATGGTCTTCACGCCAATGTTTCCGATTTACATTTGTCACAGGGGATTTTCAAATCACAGCTTTTCAAGTATTTCGTTGATGCAAATTCTTTTGGACTATAATGGGTTAGTGTACTCGGTTCTATAAATGTTCCTTCAGCAAAGCCATAACTTTTGCTGCTGTGATTCTCCTTCTGGTGGTTACAATCTATCTGAATATCCACTTGTCTCGCATGAGTTTGGTTTTCCTTTTACAATTGTTTTATCATGATCGGTGTATGCTGTCATGACCTTCGCGATACCAATCAGACGGGTTCCCACTATTTGTTCTCTTGAAATTTTGACAAATCTCATTTTAACTCCACCCGAAATGAAATTATGCAAGCAATGATGTATTTACCCAAATCTTTTAGAAACCAGACTATAAAAAAGCTTTTTTTTTTTTTTTTTTTTTTTTAACTGGTAGTTACGTATTTAATTTAGTCCTATATTATGACTTCGAAATAACTGTTATAAGCGAAACTTTTTCATTATTTTGAACATCCTCCGTACATTTTCTATCGTTATTTAGGATGCTAATTTTTACAAATTTTTCAAGACTTGTAAGCCACTATATCTATGTATACAATTAGTTATAAAATTGCATTCTTATATTTTCACAAATGATAAATCATATTTATAAAATTTTCTTCTTAAAAGCGATGTTTTAATACGATGTTAAAATCAAGATTAAAAAAATTCTATGCCGGTCAACTTTTGGAAAAATACTTCAGTAAAACATTTAGCATTTCAAATTATGGAATTCTACAAATCTTAATTTTCCTAGCTAATTTTTTAACTAATTTTCTTACTTATATTTAATTAGTTTCGTTTTTAATTAATTCATAAATTAAATCTTTAGTTGAATTAGATTCATAATCTAGAATACATTCATAGGAAGCAATCATTCATGTTCTTTGAATATATATAATGATGTTTATAGGAAATATTTTGCATATCACAATAAAATTTAATTGAGATTTTCAGACAATTATTTCCTAATTATAATAATAAGTTTACTGATCCAAATTAAACTATACATATAAAGTAATTTTTAAGTTAAATAATAAGAAGTGTCGATAGCTGGTATAATACTTATAACGAAATAAAAATTCTAAGTTAAAGATAAACAAAATAATGTCGTTAAAATTTTCTTGATTTATATATAGATAGATTTAATTTTTAAGATTTTATGTTTGGAAAGATCAGTATCATTCTTTTAGCTATTCCTAACAAACTCTCTTGCTTATAAAATACCCCATTACTTTCACAATAAGCAATTTTTTTAAAATATTAGATAATGAGTTTCTAAGCCATTTCGATTCCTTTTCACAGCAATGTTATAGAGTATCGCTAACAAACGATTATTAAATTAGAAATTCTGTCTTTCTTTATCTTAAATTTGATTTCAAAGCACAGATATCTAAGTTATAAACTTAGTGAGAAAAGATTAGTTTAAATCTCCAGTTTTAAAAAAACCTGGCTCTCCAACTCATCCATGGCAAGATCAACTAGTAGCTGAATGAATGGTCATAGCGATAATCATTTAGTTGCTAGTTCAGCCATGAGATTAAAGATTCTACCATTTGGTATTCTTTTTCATTTAACGAACTGAGTGAGAAGAATATTATGGAATATAAAAATTTGTATAATATTCTATAAATAAAAATATATATAATAGAAAATAAATATTTCTTCTTTATATAAAGAAGAAACCTATTTTCTCTAAATTTTTTAAAAGTAAAAAAATGTATTTTAAAGTTATCTTTAATATTTGTTCCGTTTACAGAAACGCATATTACCTTATCAATGTGTAAAACAAGAGAAAAATTTACGCTCGATGCATAAAAGTTTACAAAAATCTGAATTTCCTCTTTTTATGTATCAAAAGGATTATAAAATATTAAAACTGTTTCTAGTTAAAGTGATTAAATTTATAAAAAAATTCATGCCAAAGACATATTATAGTAAATTTTTATTTAGCGCAAATCATTTACGTTAAATAAAAATTATCACTTTTTAGAAACTTCAAAATTCTTTTAACCTTTCCTTCTCTTAATGAATTTTGAAATAATTTTTGGTTCCTATGATAGATTCAGCAGTTAGTATTTTTAACAACACACGAAATAAGATTCATATTTCGTAAACAAATACATTTTACTTTGTTAACTGAAAAAGTGCTCAGAATGTAGCAAAATAATATTTTAAAGGTTTTAGAGCATAAGTATTTTAAAGTGTTACTCGTTTCATAGGTGCAACTCATTACGGATTGAATTGCCTATTTAATGGACTTTCTGAACATATAACGTTACAATGCATTTTTAAAATTATTTTCTGCTTTATTCGAAACGCTTTAATTATTAGCTTTCATTTAATATAGTTATTTTCAATTACAAGAGAGAATCCTAATCTCATAAATTTTAATTTACAAAAAAAAAAAGCCTTGTTTTGTGGAACGAAGTTTACGCCAAATTGTTGATAGAAAATTATTGTTAGGTTATAGAGTATGGGTGGGCATGAAGAGAACTGCGATCGGAAGAAAGATCGTCAAGACCATTTGCGGTGATCAATGCAAAGTTTTAGGATGCACATGCCTAAACTATACTTGTTTAACCCTGCGACCCCTTGAAGGATCGCAGGTCAAATAAAAATTTAAAAGTAGCTCGAGACCTAGAAGTCTGCCTCACCTCTCTCACTACTGTTCTATATTCAGTCATTCAAATTTTAAAATATTTCTTATGTTATATAGTTCAGATTATATCTTATTATGCAGAACGAAGTGGACCAAATATTTGTGGCAGAGAAAGAATCATGACCGTTTACAATAACCTGGAATAACACAACAATAAGCCATTACAGCATCAAATCATTCACCTGATCTATTTTATGTAACAAAATGGAAAATTAAAACGAAACCAACTGCTTTTTTGTCACCTGTTCACAGCTAGTACCTGATACAACCGCAACCTAATCGCTAGGGAACTGACAATATCTGCAATGACATGGTTTTACGTATGTTTGCTATAATGTCATAGGGACTTAGATGCAGAGAGTTACAATTTTTATGAACCGAATTTCCACATTAAATTAATTAGTAAGCATTTAATCTTATTTTGTAATAATGCTATTACACCTAAGTCTGTTTTTACACGGTCTTTTTGTACACGGTTTTGATATAACACGGTTTAAAAATTGAATATTTTTAATTTTTTTACACGATTTTATTCCATTTAGCACGATTTGAAATTTTATGTACTTAAATTTTTTTTGTCAAATTTAATTTTTGCGAAGTATGTTCATATCACAAAAAAGTATTTATGAAAGAAAAAAGTCTGAAACCATCGATAGTTTGCGAACACTAGCTTAAAGATTTAAGTGAATTCCCCTTTAGCGCGTACAAACAAGTAGGGGAATTCCCTTTATGTGCATATAATAAAATTTACTGGTCAGAGCAATTGAAACGTGTTAATATTTTGTGAACTGTCAATGCAATAAGACGTGTTTGGTAAAGAAATTTTTTGCAGGCAAATTTGATTTTCCATTAAATTTAATTTTAACGCATTAAGATAAAAGGTAAGCCAAAAAATATTTTGTATTTATTCAGTTATTTACGAATAACTGATGACGACAGCAATTAAATTTATGTTGTTGTATTTATGATTATCACTTATTCTATTTTATTTTATTTTTTACCTTAAAAATTGAATAACCTATTCTTTTCGTTCACAACATAGTTTTGTAGTTCCTGAACTTGCCATACATTTAATTTATATTACTTTTAAGATTAGAGTGCATATCTTTATCATTAATTACTATGCTTGTGAAAATAAGCATTATATATTTGATTTAATAAAATAAACATGAATTCTTGTTCTTAAAAATTCTTGTTTTTCACTAATTTTAATAGGTTTTAGAGATTAGGAACAAATCACCCATTTTTGTATAAGATCAATGTCTTTTTTTACACGGCTTCTTCTGGAACCAATCTACCGTGTAAAAACAGACTTAGGTGTACTCTCCTATTTCAGCTATTGAGGGAATTCAAGCTTACTTGTCAAAACAAAGTGAACTTTAAGGGATTTCATAACTTGTACACATATTTCTTAAGATACCTGTATAACTTTTATCTAAATGACAGTAAATTTTTAAGAAATCATTTTATTACAAAAATGTAAACGATGTTCCACTAGTTATTGGAAAATGATGGTACTTTATCTTAAGAGAACAGATATTCTAACTAAAAATCTATGCATTTTAAAAAGTTTAGAAGATATATTACTAAACTTTGAAATGGTCGAAATAATTTTGACTATATATTCCAAGCATAATGTATACCTGCAATGGGTACTAAGTTTATTTTATAATTCACTTATTCGTTTTTTTTTATTCAATTTATATTTCACGAACTCAATAAATTTTTGGGGCATAGAAATGATTAGTCAAATACTTAATTAATAATATCTTATTAATTTTTCTACCTTTTTTATGTCTCTATTTACTCATCTTTAAAGGGAAAAAAGAAGAAACTTGTTTGAATTTTTTTAAATTTTTGTGAGTCCACACACATTTCCATCAAAATGTTTGCACACTGTGTGCTTATATTTAATTACACTAAAGATAAAAATTAAGAGAAATCGCAGTTATTGAATAAAACTAGTAAATAAAAAAGCTATAAATCCACACATAAGGGAAACAAAATTTGTTTCTTTTCCAGCAATAAGTTAAAATAAAATAATAAAAATTAGTAACAATTAAGGTATAAATGAAGGAATATTGTGATGAATCATATGCCGTGGCTTTAAGCCTAACAGTCTCACATCCAGAATATAAGAACATTTATTGTAAACTGTAACTTTTTTGTATTATCACAGTACAAAGCTACTGAAAAGTTTTAGGATTCCACTTTCACTAAGCTAAAGTCACCCAAAAACCATGATGGCCAAAGAACACCCCTATTTGACTATTACACCGAAGCGTAGTATGTATGCTATACAGCTTTTCAACTATCTTATGATTTCCATGCAACCACACGAAGCTGAATTTCAATGAATACAGTTTCCAGATTTCCTGGGAAAGGGGTGTTGGAAACCCTCCCATTTCTGCAAACATGAGAGCCGTTCATTTAAGATAGTGTAGGAATATAAAATGGAGCACAAATCAATGGGTGACATATTCTTCCAGAAGTATAAATTTCGAATAAACACATTTTAGTATGGATAACCAAATGCTTACCACCTAACCTCTAGTATCATGACGGTACAAGTGGGCATCATGTTGGATGGTAGTAAAACGGTCTATATCCTTAAAAAAGGCACTACGAATGATGTGGGATATAAGAATGAAATCTTATAGTCTTTTAAGGAGTATATCTTATAGTCTTTTATTTCATTCTAATGTATGACAATACACTATCACATTAAAATTACTCAAGTCGACTTTTTTTATTTTTTTTTTGGAAAATATTTCCTAAATGAACTGGCCGATTAGATACATCTTCAACATTCTGTTTAAGATGATAAGGTGAGAGCAATTACAATCCTCCTCTGAAAACTACCCAAGGCCTGAAAACAAGCATTTTTAAATGAGAGGGATCAATTGCCACAGGAATTCATAAACTGTTTTATTTTCAGTATAAAATAGCGATATGAAACTTGTACACCTGTGAAGATCAGCAAATCCCTTGTATTACTTTTTTATCTAATTATTTGTCAGATTTTTTAACAATTGTTTCATACCCTCTGAACTTGATGAGTGCTATGCACAATCATGTGTATTTTAACTGTAGAATAAAATTTATTTTTTGTAAAACCAATCTAATTGTTATGAAGATAATCAACCAAATCTGAAAATTCTCTAGACTAGGAGATTAATGTATGCAGGAGGGACAGATGGTTCTAATTCTAACATAGTAAATCAAATTTATGAAATATTAATTCCAAATATTTTAAATTGTAGAATTTTTAATTAATTTTGATAAAAAGGCAAAACTAAATATTAAAAAAATATAATTAAAGTAGCTTGTTTTACCATAAAGAAAAAAAAATAAATTCTAGTGCAAATTTTATAATTCTGCAACAAATAGCTATAATTTTCTATGACAAAAATTGCAGAAAAAACGATATAAGTTTGTCATGCAAAAGTAATTATTTGCATATAAGGGCTAAAGGGCTAATTAGACTAAGCCCTACTGTTTTTTAAGTGGATTTTGAACCAAATACAAACATCCAAGATGAAGATAAGATTTGAACCTATGAACTGTCGAGCTCAAGGCCAGAGCACTAACCATTCAGTTGCCAATTCGGTAAATAAATAAAAAATAATGATATGGTTAAATATTTTATAATACACAATTAATAATAACACTTCTAAGCTTTTGGATTCAGCACAGGAGCTTTACTGACATAATTTTTAAGTACATTTCAGTCTTTACACAAATTTAATGATAACAATATTTATAACTTTACATGTTCTGGTTTTAACTAAATCAATATATAGATAGTAATCTCAAACTTTACATTAAAAGTTTAAAATTTCTTCTGGTAATGAACATTGTGAAACTTATTAAATATTTATATATATCTGATATTTTAGTCCTTAAATTTTTTTATATTCAAAGGAAATAATATATGATTTCAATCAGATTACATATTTAAGAGATCATTTATAAATGAAATTAGAAAATAAATAAAAAAAAAAAAAAAAAAAAAAACAATCATTATATTCAAACTTAATATATTAATTTCAACATAGATATCTTTAGACAAACAGATATATCAAGTTCAACATAAGAGTTCAAGATATTAATTTCAACATAGATATCTTTAGACAAACATATATAAATATTTACAATTAACATATTAATAAAATTACCAATGAAATAAAAATAGATTGTAAACAAACAAAAAAAATTGCTTATTTAGTAACACAGATAGCATCAGCAAATTGAATATATGAATAAGAATAAAATAAACAATATTTACAAATAAAAAAACAGAACATCTTAAACATAAAAATCAAATAAATTGACAGAATTTTCAAACACAACGAAGTTGCATGATTATTCAGCCATATATTCTGAAAATATTATTCAGCAGTTATCCACAGTTACAGTTATAACCTTTTAAAGTAATCACTGCTTTGTAACAACTACCTGACATAATAAACTTAAAGCATTACGTAAAACATTCTAAATAAAATTATCTAATGTAAAAGCAAGTTAGAATAAGTTATTTAAGCAAATAATGTAATTAAGAAATAATCAAGTAAATCAATATTTGTTTCATTTATTTGAAAAAATATATTATTGAGAAAAATGAATCAAATTAAATACTTGGTGTGAATTTTATTACAAATTCACATTGATGAAAGTACATGAAACTGAAATTGAAGTTTTACAACATTGTTTACTTCTAGAAATCTATAGCATTTTTAAAATAAAAATCAAATGAATTCCACACAAAATAGTTGTACAAACATAGGGAAAATTAAATTATAGCATACAGAAAATAACGGCAAGAGATTGACCAAAAAATAACATATTAATACTCAGCAACTTTTTTTTAAAGGGAGTTATAAAAGATTTTTGTGGCTTGTTAAATTTATTAAATGTAAATCATGTAGACTGTTTAAACGATGTAGTTTAAATACAGTGACATACAACCAGAAATTTTATCGCCAGTAATTATTGATAAACTATTTAGTGACATACAACCAGAAATTTTATCGCCACTAATTATTGATAAACTATTCTGAAAATTCTCAATTTATTTTATTTAAGAAATAACTTCAGTTTCTGTTAAGTTTAAATATTTAAAATCTTTAGAATAATAAAAAATATTTCATAAGAAAATATACTATGTTTTTCACATTTATAAAATAATGCCATATACTATCCATATATAATGCTAAATTAGTATCCATCACAAAATATATTGTTTGATTTAAAAGTAGCTTTTTAATCTTTCTAATGAAAGTAGGATATTTTACTCATGTTGAAATAATTTTTAAAGTAAATAACTTATTGTTTAAATTTCTAATTTAATAAAAGAAAGCATTTTTAAAGGCAAAAGATGCAATTTATATATTATTTAGTAGTTAAATATTAGCTAAAATTCAAAAAGATTTCTACATATAATAAATATTTAAAATACATTTTAGTTTTTCTTCCTATTTTGCGATAAAAAATTTTTTTAAGTAAATATCTAAAACAGATTAGTGATTTAATTAATATTACAAAATTTATATATTACATCTCTTATTGAATAATCTGAGAGCAATAATTTCATTTATATTAAGTTCTAATAAGTTAAATAAAAGCTATCAATAGTTAAAATCTTATTTACTCAAATCATTTCATCTCTATTGCATATTTAAAAGTGACGATTATAAAAATTAAATTAAGCAGACATTTATGTAAGAGTGAACAAAGTCAATTAGTATACATTAACAAACCCTCCCCTCCAATCAAATTACAATAAATAAACAAATTTCAGAAAAAAATATAAGACAATCAGTTTTTAGTAATTTCAATAATACCATTTATGACCCAAGTTTAATTCTCTGCATCTTAAAAACATGAGTGCTCCAGTAATTTGCTGCATATGTATCTCAGTATTGGCATCATTTATAGGGTGATAGGACTAAAAAGATACATCTTGTAGATGGAATACCCTTCTGGCTCACATGGTAAAGTATGAAATAACTGTTATTTCATAGGGAGCAAACTTAAGGAATTGAGTTAATCACTGAGAAGCATAAAACAGCTTAGTAAAGTACTTGAAACATAAGATATAACACACAAATAGGAACTATTTCCTAATAGTTTTTAACAGATTTAGAAGTTAAGAAGATAAATATCTTTTTTATTATTACATTTTACTTTTCCAGCTTAATTTTGATACTGACACTTTAAACTGGCTTTAGGAGATTGGATTATAAAATCTTTGATTTTAAATGGTAAATTTGGATACGTTTTTTTTTTTTTTTTTTTTATCTAGATGGAGAACACAATTTTGTTTTAAATTATTATTCATGCTTAAATGCTTTTGAAAAGAATTAAAAATTAAGTACTAAAACAAAATAAAAAAGCATAAAATTAAACTAATAAAACTTATAAAAATATTAATAAATATTTAATTTCCACAAATCTTATGTTTCTAGTTGAAAGTTAGTTAAGCCTTTATATTTCCTTTTTAATGATATCATAAAAATATATAATATTTAAGAGATAATTTATGACAATAATACGTAAAAATAAAAATGCTCTTAAGAATTAAATTTCAATTAGATATTTTATACAGAAATTTTTAAAATTGTTTATGCCTAGAACCTTGACAGTTAACAGAAAAAGCTCACAAACAAAATGTTAAAATGAATAGACACATTAGTTTTTATAGTTAAAAAAAGTTCAAGCATATATATAATCTTTAAAAAATAATTTATTTACAAAAATAGTTTTTCAAAGAGGTTAGATATTTTAATTTTTTTAAAATTATTGCATAAAATATTAAAATGCCAACAACATTAAACTGATTTCTTTAAAATAATTGCATCAAGTGTAAATAAATATATATTATTGGAAGTTGAAACATATTATATATTTCAATATTTATATTTAGCAAATGAAATAAGTAAATATTTCAATAAGGTATGAATATATGTTAAACATATATCTATATGCTGCATTTATATGTATTTAAAGTATAAGAGTTATTGATTTTGGATCATTAATAGTATATGAGACAGGAATTGTGAGTCTTTGATTTATTGAGAATAGATACATTATATATGTGTTTAAATATCAATAATTAAAAAAAAAGGCTATCAATCAGAAAAATCTAGTTGTGATGAATTGGTAATTAATATGGAATAATCTGTAAATGGACAAGATCCTTTAAAGTAAACTGTCTATTTATAGATATATTGTTCATATAATTCTGTGAATGTCATTTTCACTTAATGTATAACCTATTCCTTAAACTTAATAGAATTAAAGTATATATATATAAATCATTTACAAATATTATTTCCTTTACAAATAGACTTTTACCTTTAAAAAAGATAAACAGAAGAAAAATTATTAAATCTACAAATATGCAATAATAATTTATTTTATATCATATGGAAGACAAACTGCTTCACAAAATATCCGGGGATTAAAAAAAATGTGATTTTTTTCAGACTTAATTATTTTCAAAAGTACAGTAATACAAAAACTGTTTACATTCCTCATCATTAAAGAATGATAAATGTTAGAAATAAGCTTACAATCACATTTTTGTTTACTAAATTTATATAACATTTGGAACAATCAACTATTTTAAGTTCAATGTAAGTGTTTGTAAATTTTATTAGTATTATAGGAAAAAGAGATATTTTATTGAAATAGTTTACTATTTTTATTCTCATTTCAAACTATATATATTTACACAAAAATATTACTTTAATACTCACATTACTATAACAGTGGTATTTTTCTCATTCATGATTTTGCCAAAAGTAAATAAGAAATAATTTATATTTAAGCATCTCACAATATTTCCTTGTAAAAATTACTTTAACATTTCTAATAAGTAACAACCATGAGTAATTGCAACTTTTCCCCTTTAATTTATTTGACAAAATAGACAACTGCAATAAATGGTATTTTAAAGTAATTTTTTATTATAATTATCAAACTATTCACTTTTAATTATCATGTCACATAATTAGAAATCTATATCAAGCATTTGTTAGTTAGATTTTTCTTATTACATGTTGATGAATATGATAAGTGCATTAACACCAATTACCTCAACACACAACTCAACAAATTTAAAAACATGAATCAAAATATATTTCAATGGTACCACATTTTTTTTATAAACTATCAGGAAATAGAAATTACATAATATGTTATCTATACTCTATAACATAGAATGTTCACAGTATGTAAGATAAATTGAAATCTCACAAGTAAATATTCTCCAATGAATTTTCTTTTAACAAAAGTAATTTCAAATAGGAAATGTAACACAAAAGGAATTTACAACAATACAAATTCTAGTAGTGACTGAGTGATTGTTTTCCAATAACCTATAAGCCCACCTGTCACGAAATCTTATTTCACAATAAACATTACTAATAATCTTGAATTGTTAAAATTTTGAAGTTAAAATATTTTTAAAATTATAACAATAGCATGACAATTGAAAAACATAATTAAAACAGTGTGTCTAACATAATTAAAACATAAATTCATAAGCTAGAAATGAAGGAGTAATTTTTCTAATGAAATGAAATAAATATTCTGAGCTAGAACAACTGAAAAAGGAATGGATACTCCAATAATTTCTGCTATGAAAAGATTAAATTCTTTAAAATCAATACAAATGTTAAAAGTTATGAATTTTTTTTCTAATGTCAATTCAAAAAATTATGTATTTCTTTAAATCTAATACAAAGCATATTTTTCTGAATATAACATAAATATTTTATAAATTAAAACAACCAAATTCATTTTAGTTACTTAACTTATTATGAAATTAATTATACTAAATATGAACGAGTTTATTAATTAACTTTATAAAATTATTACTTTTTATAGAAATAAATACAATTTTCTTGCTTAAAGGTAAATTTTAATAAGTTTCTTAGGACTGATAGTATTTGATACAAACCTATGTAAGCTCTACTTAGCCAAAAATAATTTAACAAAGCAATTTTATTTAGCAATATTTTCTCACAATTTAATCTGGTCATGATTTTATTTTTACATTATAAGCAGTCATAAATAAACTTATACTTTTTAAACAAACAAAGGATATATTTATATAGTATGATATTAGTGGTGGGCATAAAATACAAAAAATAACTAAAATTTCTTAGATGCAGAAACTTAATATCCAATAAAAATATTTGCATATTCTTTTATGTTGAATTATAAAATTTAAACACAATCAATGAAATTCTATTACAGGAATTAAATGGTACCTGCAAATTATTTAATTGCATTCTTCATTTTCTACATCAGTAATAAATGTATGAAGTTACAGAAATCACACACTATAAAGTAAAATACTTTTACTAAATAGTACCCTTTAAAAAGATTTGATTTAAATTTGCTAATTCAAAACATTAATTTTAATTCTCCAAAATATTAAATTTTTTATACTATTAGTAAACTTGAAATACAAATCAAATTGTATAAATTTGTCACCACTTTATTATAACTTTCAACAAATTTTTCCACTTAATATATGAGAGAATAAAGAGATTAATATAAAGATAATCAAATATTTTAATTAATAAGTTAATGACACTTATTGTTTATATACCACTTTACTTTTATCTCAAAGTACAGTACAATTTTTCAAGAGAATAAATCCTCTCAACAATTTAAATTATAAGTAAAAAAGAAAAGTAAAGTAAATTATTTGTAATTAAAATGCATTTGAAACTACCACATACAATACAAACAAGTATACAAGAAAAGTGTAATACGCAATGAAAACTACTCATCACATTTATGAATATTAAAAATTTATGCAACACAAATTTCAAATTTAAACATTAATTATTGATTATAAACAACTCTGATTACAGCAAAAAATATTTTTGTAGATTGTAGAACCAAAAGAAATAAAACAATTCAGTTAAATTAAAACATTTATGATGTATTAATAAATGAAAATATATTTAAGAATAAGGGTATGTAAATAATTCATACAATATTGTGAAAAATATATAAAAACTACATAATTTTTAATACATAATAGTTAACATTAATGGAAATTTGGATATATATATATATATATATATATATATATATACATAAATATTACTATCTTTCAAACAATCAAAATCTCGATAATTGTAACATATCAAACAAACATTCTAAAATTAGTTTAAAATATATATTTACATAATTTCTTTAAATCTTTTTTCATTTAATATCATAAATGAGTATAGAAAATGATAATATATAAATATATACGCCTTTTTCATCATTAAGAATACAATTTTTATGCATGGTACACAATATAGAAACACAAAACATAATTTATATCCAGATAATTTCAGTGTAAAAATAATATTAAAAAGAGTCATTACTGAAAGAAACATAAAACTTAAAAATATACAAATAAAACAATGAAAAATCTTCAGAGGCAAAGAATAAAAACATAGAGGTGCATATACATACATAAAGTGACATTTGGCAATTATTTTTCTGACAAGCTGAGAATAATGTAGGTATTGGAATTTGGTTAGCAACAATCTCAATGGACACCAATTGGCTCTTTTTAAAATATAGCAATTATAATAGAAATTGGGGGAAAAGATGGTAGCATTTTTATTATGCTAACCCTAATGACATGTACAAATATAGTAATTGTGTTAAAAATGGATTAATTTTCTTTTTGAAAATATTTTAAAGCACAATTTAAAGAAAATATGCTACAAGAAAGGAAATAAAGTGGTGGAAAATATGTAATTATAAAATAATGAATTTAATATTATCTTCAATTAATTAAAATTCCATTTAATAATTTTAATAGTTTAAGAATAAATATATAGTAATTAATTTGAGAATCTGTAAATAGATGTTTAATTGGATATCTGTTTTGTAAAATTATTTTGATAAATTAATTGTTTATCAGATAAAACTCTGTAAGTTGATATAATGTAAAAATATATTTTACCGGATTTCATTGAATGGTTATATATTAAAATACAACAAATATGTCTTTTCCCCTTAAACCTTTATTGAAAAAAATAAATGATGCAACTTATTGCAATATAAATTAAACTCTTTTTTGTTTAAATGAGGATATTAGTTAACTTCTCTACTTTTCCTCTACATTTTGAAAATAAAAATTATAAAATTTGCAGTTGATGCCATATTCTTTTTTTTTTTTGTTATAAATGAATGCTTAAAAAGCATTATATGTAATTCCTTGAAATTTTGTGATAACTAGGTAATGGAATCAAGGGAGAAACTATGTCACAAAACTTAAAAGATCTTCTTAAGATATTCATTTCATTTATCCAATAGTAGGATAATACGAAAATATATTACAAAAAAAAAGATCACTCAAATTTTAAAAAATAAAATAATTTAGTATAGTCTTTGACATTGGAAAAGTTTAATATTTTAATAATAATTCTAACCTCATTGAAAATAATTTGAATAAAATTCTCATCTATACTTTCCTTTTCAATTGGATCACAGATTCTCTGGCATAAAAATTTCTATAATTGCAGACATGAAATGCTTAAAAATATAACAAGATGTGGAACTCATTTTATGGCACATATACTCAGCAAAATTAATCAAATTGATAACCTACCTGCAGAGTATCTTAGAATCTTTTTAATGCACTCCATGTCCTTTCAATGGTGTTGGTATAAAAGTCAGAATCAGGGTATTTGAAGTGCAAACTATGATTGGCTTGTATAAGTTAAAAGCCTTAATTTGGAAAGTAATCATGGTTACTAGTCAGAGTTCATTATGATACCAAGCTTGAGTCGCTTTCAAAATTTCCAATTTTTATCTATTTCCATAATTAAACTTAGTCCTAATATCACTTTATTTGTTTTCTGGCAAATCTACACACATCTCATGTAATACATTCTCTTATCAGTCACCATATAACTTTACTAGAAAAGTCTTCTCCCACATATACACATTTTAATATGATACTTACATGCGATCATCCATGGGAAAACAAGGAACACTTTTGTACACTTTTCATGTCATACTTACCCATAACATCATTTCCTTAGCATATCTATTTACGCTTATCACTGAAGTACATTCTTTTGCACTTCTCATAAACAATGAAAGTATTCTTTAGCAATTAAACCAACATTCATACACCAATTAATAACTCTTCTGACCTTTATCATACAAGTTGAATAAATCTCAATTTCAGATACTTCCTCTAAATCTAGGACATGTATCTAATGAATAAGCTTAACTTAAGATAATATATAAGTAAGAATTTAGCACACATTTTATTATCCTTTGAAGTTTGATTAACAGAACTAAAAGTATCTTTGAAATCAAATAATAGTTTCATTACCATAATAAAAGAAATGGAAATAACTAAAGAAATTTCTATCTAATCTTAACTTAATATAAGCTTTGCATACACATACTTCTTTTTTTTCAGACATTAGGAAGTGCTTTGGATAGAGAGAAACTTAAGTTCCATTACTGACTTTCACAAAATACTCAACCAATATAATACTGCGTTTTTATAAAAATGAAAGAATTATTCAAAATATCAATTAGGAACTATCATTGAAAAGAAAACTAATTGAACATTACGTAAGAATTTATAAAATAACAAAAACTACAGCAATTTCAAAAACATCTTTAAATATTTGGTGTGTTTATATAATTTAACTTAAATTTACACAGATGAAGCTTTTGCTTTCCACAATTGAAGTGATGAATATTCAAAATTTTATATTACTGGAACAATTTTTTCCAGAAAATAAATAAAAACTTTTTAGTCATCATGGAACAAATAGTTAAATCTAAAGTACAATAAAAATCATCAAAGACATTCAATCCATTCATAGATTTTTTACTTTGAATAAGAGCAAAACTTATTACTTACAAAGTTTTTAAACAGTTGAAAAATCATTATCTAGATAGACTGTAAATCCTTATCTAGATAAACTAATTATAGACCAAATATCTTAGGTAAATTACTTTTAGAATTAATAGCATGTAAAGTACAAAAAAAGATTTGATGATGTTACAGTGTTTCTGTTAACATGCTTCAGCTTGATTTCTCAATAACATTTCATCAAGAATAAAATTTCTTCATTGAGTTAAATAAAGGAATTCATTTTTTAAACTTTATTGAAAATGCTTCCCTTATAATTCACAACATAAAAGGCTGTTTAGTACTAATAACAAAACAAATAAAAATGGAATATAAAATTTTACAACATAAAACACATTTTGAAAACTGTTCATTTATTTAAACTACTGGATAGAATCCTTCACTTTTACCGATATATTGTCAAGACAGTGTTACATTCATTATTCTTCTCATTAACAAAGCTTAAATTATAACAAAATGAATTAATTTATTTGTGTGCAATGCATTATTTAAAGTTAAAAATATATATATAAATTATTCATTTATTTCATGTAAAAATTTTAAAATGCATATTAAATTTTACATAAATAATTAACAATGCACAAATAATATCTTACAAAAATACAGAACAATTTTCTAGATACAATTAACATAACATTATTTCAGATATTCAAAATGATAGTTTTTAAGACTTATCAGTAAAAGCTTAACTTTATTTTTAAGTTACATGAATCATCAAATAAAAATGTTGCTTGTTCTTACAAACTTGTAGGGAATGGTAAAACAGTTCTTAAAATATTGTATTAGATTATTAAGAACTTATTATTTTTACCAAATTAATTTTACTTTACAAATAAAATAATATTAGAAAAAATTACGTTGAATACATCATAAGAAACACATGCAAAAAAATATTCTTACTTTAAAACACTTATATTCATTTTATTGATTACACTTTCTGAAATTAAAATCAGAGGCAAGACATACTCCACGGGGCCAAGGATTACAGTTCCCATATCCGTTTTCTTCACCAAGGGCACAGGAGTGCGAAGCATATGTTTTATTTAAAAGATCAGCCTAATGTGAAATCCCAAGTGCTTAGTTCCTAAGTATGAATGGTACTCAGTTTTATCAACCCACAGAAGAAATGAAATGTTGAGATTTAACTTTAACCACACAAGTTTCTAAAGCACAAACTGTCTGGTTTTAAATTTTTTGAGCCAACCATCTGATGCTTTAAAATCCATCATGTTCAGCTTCATAACAAAGTAGTGGACTTTAGCAATATTACCATCAACAAGAATATGTTCCTTCCACTCATTTTTTTTTTATTTAAGCAAGCAACATTTTTTTCCAGCTTAAGATGTTTTGTCTCAGCAATATTTTTGAGAGTGAGCACTTTTGCTAGTATTGTTTCCTTTTTCGAGGATTTTTTCTGATTTTTTTAAAAACTGTCAAGAAGCTATTCTTTGCAATTCATGTTTTTAAAAATAATTTTTGCTTTTTAGAATTTTCTTTTTTACTTCAACTTATTAGCATGTTAGTTTCTACAATTGCTACAAATGCTTAACAAAGCCAGCTCAATCTATCTCTCAACAAACAAGACTCCATAAATTAAGTTGTTCAAATGAAATGAAATCAACTGCAGAACAGAGCTCAAACTTTTAAACAGTTTTCCCCCTTTCTATGTTTTTATGTATGGGGAGGATAGGAGTTAATTTTGGCAGAACAATTTTTTTCCATCAAATGTCTGACATCCATTTGTTTGCGTTTATTGTTCCTGCAATGTCTGGACTACCTGCATGTATCACTTTGTTGCTCAACAATGAATTAAGTTCTCAGGCAGATTTAAAACGTAAATCAAGTATCAAATAATAACAATAATAAAAAAAAATTTTTAAATTATTATTTTGTCTATGATATCATGTGTCAACTAGCCCCTAGTTTGTGAAATTAAGAATGTTTGTAAATTAAAAGTTCATAAAAACGAGCATCTATTGTATTTCTAATCAAAATTTAAAAATGGTGGATCCCAAAATTAATTCTAAAAAACTAGAATTTTACTAAACAGCATAGCCAAACAGCACATTTTGTGAGTTTCATTTATGGAAAATAATGTTATCATAAATGACTAAATTTGAAATGCTGTTAGTAAATTTCAAGATTCATTTTAGAAGTTTTAATGGTAAAATTAAGCTTTGAAATTTCATATTATATTACATATATTGAATGAGTGCTGTTTAAAAATGATATAAAACCAGCTAATGAATGATAGTGAACAACTGTATTCATCAAACAATAATAGTGATTTTTACAACATTTCATTATTATCATTTTTCAGATTTTGCTTCTGAAGATTTTTAAAAATAATTTATTTTTTACTTAAAGCAAATTTATGATAAAATCTGATTTACAAATCACAAAATCGTATCACATTTAATTTTGGAATGTGTAATAACTTATATTAATACAGTACAAAAATATGTGAACAAAAATGAAGAATTCAAACCACACTATGGTGATGGAGCTAACAAATGAGAATAAGGAGTACCAACTGGATGTGAATTATCAGGACAATTGACATCTGCTACTCTTATATAGCTACACGAACTGGTTGGTTCTGGAGTGCTTTCACAAACTACTCGTTTTTTGGGTAGAAAAAAAAGTACAGACAAAGCAATAGTAGCATGCCAAGCACTATGGACGTAAGCATAGTTATCTTTGGTCTCAAAGAATAAATAAATTGTTAGTCCTGTTACAGCAAGAATTATACCAGGAGTTAGACAAAATAACCATATCTTGTGTGGCGGATAACATGACTGAGTTTTGTAGCAACGCATTACCTGTGAAAAATAAAATAAAACTGTTAACATTTCTTTCAAATACTTTATAACACTAATGATAAATTGTGTAACAGAGAAGAATGAAAGGAACAGTCAGCAATGTTTAGAAATCTGATCAATTTGTTATGATCATTGAAATTCATACAATGTACCAATAGAAAATACTTAAATAGAATAGAAGTATAAGAAACTTAGACATAAGTATTTAAATTCAAAAGTACTCATTCAATTTTTATTAAGCATCATTCTAAAATAATGAATATGAGTATCGTTTATTCAATCAAGAAATTGAACCTCATTATAAAGCTTTGTAGAAAAGGAAATTTTAAAATGGTGGAAGAAGGATGATATGGGAAATTATTACAATTTGTATCAGTTATCTGAAAAGTAGTGATTAAAATAGAATACATACATATACAAAGTGCATCTGAAAATCATGATTATAAAAGAAATTCTTAAGATTCATGTTTACCATACAGTGTTGTACACTTGTATGCAAAAGCTTAAGCAAGAATGTAAATTTTAAGTATAAATTTTGACAGAAGTTTATGCAAACAGTACAATAAACACACAATTCAGTTATAAAGGCCATGCATACACAAACGTCAGAAACAAAATGTTATAGGTAATATGAGAAAACTCAATACACGTGAAATCATTGCACACAGCTCAAGACTGCAATAAAAGGAAGAATGGAGATACAAGTGCAATTGAGTTCTTTGATGAAATATGGCTAGAAGAAATCACCTGCACAATTCTACACATGGAGGAGTAATCAAAAAATGGAGAAGGGACATATGTGATCTGTGTAGATGAAGACTTCAGAATCAATAAAACTACGGTCACTTGGAAACACAAGGAAAGCCTTAGGCAAAACTGTAACCACAGGCACAATCGTTAGAAAGGGAGGTGATGACAGCCCCAGGAAAACTGCAGTGGATGAGTGATTTATTGTTCTGCAGGTAAAAAAAAAACTCGAAACCAGTCAGCAAGCATCATAACTCAGCAGCTGTGTAAAGCAACAGGAAAACAAGTGTCATTGTTTACTGTGCCCATGAATAGGCCTTCACAGAAGTTGCCTGCTTATTTAATGCCCTAAACGCTGCATTTCTTTGAAAGCACACCATTAGTGTCACCATTTAGAGTAGTGCACACACAAAATCTGGATACTCCACAAGTAATTCTCAACTGATGTGGAGGGGTCATGAAACGGTTCCATCTCAGAAACATTACAAAAAGTGACTGTTATGGTTATCCTTGAAGTTCGGGGGATGTTATGATGAACAGGTGGACTGAGCACCATGTTTTCAAAAGAGATTCTGTACTAAAATAATTTCTGGGAAGCATTTTCAATAATATTCTGGTAAAAATATTTTAATAATGAGTTTTCTAACCTA
This sequence comes from Latrodectus geometricus, assembly GCA_026290005.1. Classification (NCBI taxonomy): domain Eukaryota; kingdom Metazoa; phylum Arthropoda; class Arachnida; order Araneae; family Theridiidae; genus Latrodectus; species Latrodectus geometricus. The sequence continues at coordinate 1,069,314 of JAPDSC010067202.1, forward strand.
TGGTCTATGAACCTTTGGTGGTCTTGCAAGATAATTTTTCCATTTGATCAATATATATAATATAAAAACAAAAGAACTACAGAATATATTTCTATTTAAATTACATTTGATATATTTATCTATTCATCTATATATATTGATCAGAAATAGAAACATTTAAAAAAAAGAGGGATGTTACACATTTTATAAAGAATGGAATTTGGCATTATGATTTCCATCAGTCATACAACTCTCGAAGACCACAAACTTTAATGATATAAGTCACCTATGAATTGAATGACTTTTGGAAATTAGGGAGTGCTTAGTAATCATGGTTTTGGCAGCATCTAAAATATTGACTACAGAAGAACAAATTTTAATTATGCAGAATTCAGAAATGGAACTACATTAATTAATAGATATTCAAGAAGAATGAAGATGAATGGTTCAAATCTGAAAAGAAAGTAATTGAAGGATATGTTTTCAAGCAGAATAAGATTTATGGAAAACACAAGGTTAAGGATAATGAAATTTTACTATGTGGTCGTGGAATTTAACTACTATATTTAAAAATATAGTAGTTAAATTCCACGACCACATAGGACATTTTTCTGTTGACCGAACTGCTAGTAAAATAAAAAGATTATACTGGTTTGCAGCTATGAAGTGTTACATAAGAAGACATATTTTGATGTACTTTGAGTGTTTGCTGAACAAAGTTTCAGGAGGAAAAAAGCAGGGATTTTTTTTAATCCAATTGCATCAGGGAAACGTCTATTTTCTATCATTCATGTGTGAATCATCTAGGCTCTTTTTTTAAAACTTGTAGAGGTAATCAAGAATCACTTGTAATAATAGATAATTTAACCAGATTTATCAGAGCTACACCTGTGAGAAGTACTTCAACTCAAAATGTACTGAAAGCTTTACGGAATTTCATCAACGAATTTGGTTCATGTAATAGGTCAATAAGTAATTGAGGGTCATGTTTCAGTTCTCATGTATTTGAAGAGTTTTGTATCATAAATGGAATTAAGCATACTTTGAACTTAACAAAGCATTCTGAAGGAAACGGAATGTTGGAAAGATGCTATAGAACTCTATTACTTACAAATTCTACAAATATGAAAGATCCAAAACACTAAAGATTGGGACTTGAAAATTAATGATACTGAACGGAATTTAAATAATGCAGTTAATAAAACAACCAATGAGATTACATTTCAAATGCTATATGGTTACACACCTAGATTTCATGATGGACTAATAAGCAAATTAGCAGAAGATGAAGCCAGCGAATGTAAGGATCCTGATGAATTATGAAAAGAAGCGCATATAGAAGCTAAGCAGAAAAAGATGAAATTATATTTTACAATCAATTATGTAAAAGGTGAAATAGTGGTTATAAGGAAAACACCTCAAGCAGAAAGTGAATCTTTGAAAACTCAGCCAAAATAAGGGGACTATGGATAATTACTCAAGTATTACCAGGTGACACTTACAGAGACTCAGTTGCAAGAAAAGGAAAAGGGACACTTTTTCACAACCATCGCCCATAAAAGTAACTAAAAGCTTTGAAAATTTACCCAGAAACAAGTGATTCCAGTGATATTGAAATTCAACTTTAAACTTTCATTAATTAGAAGTTTTTCATACTAAATTGAACTTTAAAAAATATCTCAACTTTTTACAGTATTTTCTATTAAATATAATGTATAATTTTCATTATGTACTAATTATTTCTTTTCTTTTTATAAGTAGATTAGCAAATGTAAAATTAGTATAATTTTTACAATTTTGTTAAATTTATTAAAATATATGAAATATGTCTACTGAAGGATTAAGATTTGTATGTACGTTTATTTTATGATATTTTGAAATTTCAGAATGTATTTTTTTAGATTATTTATGTTTAGTAGTATTGTTTGTATTAATCAGGAGATTAATCAGTCAGTCTGGCAGAATGTTAACATTAAGCTATAATAATGCTTAAAAAATGATTAGTGGCCAATCGATGTCAGTAGTTAATAGGTTATGTTAAAAGATACATATATGTAATTGAGCAGAGAGAATGTGTGAAGGAGCTCCCTAAAAGATGTCTGTAAAATAATCCTAATCGTAAATAAATATCTTTAAATATTAGTAAACTCAAGAACTTCTTCCTTTCCCCACATAAGCTACTCATCATCTAATAAACACACACACACACACACACACACACATATATATATATATATATAATAAAGATGTAACTAAAAGACAACAGTAAGAAGAAACTATACAATTCAAAAGAAATAAGGAAAAGGCATAGGGACCACATCTTCATCAGGAGGGAGATTGTCAACTATGCAAATAGAGCACTCTTTTCTGATAACCATAAAGGACAAATGTGTACAAGTTTTTGCGCTATTCCCTGAAAAATGTCTGTATCAAAGTAAATAGAATCAAAGCAATAATAGTAGTATCAAAGTAAAAGGAATCAAAGCAATACACTGAAAGTATTCAAAGCAGTACTTTGAAAAATAAGCATAGCAATACATTAAAAATACATATCAAATACAGAAAAATATGAATAACAAAAGTAATTAGAGAAGTTATGAGTTAAAAATGTTAAAGTAATTTATAAATTAAAATGTAAATGAAAAGTATAATTATAATGAAAGTAGATGTTTTTGAAATTTTTGTAAGAGTATCAATGCTTGAGTAGCCTTTCTACAGTTATAAAAATTATGAATTACTTCAATCTTATAAGCGATTTCCTACTCCGTAGATATTTTAAAATAAAATGAACTGGGAAATCATTATATTTAGGTTGATTAATTAATCATTTAATTTGGTTTCAGGTGAATTTAAGATTATGAGGAAGGAGCCAGTAAAGAGCGTTCTATTTGCATAGTTGACCATCTGCCTCCAGATGAAGACATGATCCTTATCCTTTTTCCCTATTTATATTGAATTGTATAGTTTCTTCTTACTTTTGTCTTTGATTTTTATTGCTCTTGATTGCCTATAATATGCATTAGTTAATTTCGTACTTCTTTCTTTCCATTTACTTTTTTTTGCTATATATATTTATTCGAAAATTGTTAAACATTAAGAACAAATATGAATAAAATAGCAATAAAATAGCAGAAGATAAAATATATAAATGGTACATACAAAGTGAAATTTACAAGATGAATACGTTTAAATGAATCGATACCATGTTGGTTCTTCATTTGTTTCATCATATATATATATATATTCATGCAATAATAATTGCAATTTGAATTCAATATGTTACTACACAGCAGATGCTTATTTTTACAAACTTTTAACTTACAAATACTGACGATTTTACAAACTCGTAGCACAACCGTAATGGGCTCTTATAAGACACAATGATAACTTTAATCCTGATTTACCAAATATATTTTTTTCAAAATCTTGCTTTAATGCATTTTTTGTTTTTATTTATTATTTTTATATTATCTGATATTTTACTCCATTTCTTTATTTTATGGTTAAAAAACATGGATCGATTTCATTATTGGGGTCTTTGAATTATGAATAACTGCAACATTAAATAGTAATTAATCAAAGCAATGAATAAAAAGTAGTTTTGATTTTTAAATCCAAATTTTTTAAAAACAAAATTCAAGGAAAATATTTTTAAAAATCACAGTGTGATTTATAATTTATATGAATTATTAATAGTCACCAGCCTCAAGTATCATTCACACCAGATTTTTTAAAGCATTTCATGTGGAATTTATCCTGTCTAATCTAACTTTCGACTTAGTAAGCATTATTGTGTAATTAATAGCTTCAAGTGAAAATATTGTAGGATACTTTTGGTCTTAGATCATATCTTAGAATTGCTATTCTAAGTACAATGTTCTAGTGAATTTATGCTTGGAATGATGTTGCAAAAAACAATATTTAAATCATTTTGACATATATTAAATAAACCAAATTTACTGGAGAAAGGCTAAGAAAATTTATTTGACAATTTGAGTGAAGATAAGTTATTTAACCATGAGCTTTGACAAAAAACTATTGCTCCCTGAAATTTCATTTCAGGAATTTTTGAATATGAATTCAGAAATAATTTATTTATATGAATTATTAGATGATTAAATGACATAGAACATAATAAAGGAGAGCAAAAACGAGCTTTTAGATACCAAACATGAATAAAACAACTTAATGTTGCAATCAGCTGCAAAACAAGTAGGGAAGAATGGTAAACAAGACTAAGTTACTTTTTGAGAAAAACAGTGGAATTCCTTTCTATATTAAAAAACGTAGTTTTTAAATAGAATAAAATAAGTAAGCTGATTTTTCTTCAGTAAAATGAAAGTAAGAATTGTTTTTAATTATGAATTTTATTTTGTATGTTTTTATACAAAACATATTAAATAATTTCTTCTAATAGCACATTATTTATAAAGAAAGCAGTGCGGTAAAAAACTTTTATGATGTAAACTGTTACTTTTCAATTTTACAAACTTTTGATTATAAGAACAATTTTAATGATTTTATGATGCATAAACATAAGAATAAAAACAGGTATTGCAAAGGAACAACATACTAGAGAAAGGATTCAAATATTTGCTTTGAGAAAATAGTCGAGTTAAAAGGTGAAAGTATTCACTGTCTAACTTACTACATGATGTAAAAGTGTGGAGCTTACACACAAACCAAGTTGTATATACACTTGTTGTATGCAAGTTGTATGTACACTTTTTTTTCAAATGTCTACTTACCCAGATTCTCATTTACTTTAGGTTAATGTGAAATTTAACTACTAGACAAGTTAGCTTGCCTTGTATCACATAGTTACTTTTCAATACCTGAACATCTAATGATCATACCTGTCAGCATTTCAAATATGGTGAACTAAACTCAGTGGCATGACAGTCCCATAGTGCCAAGGCCTACAATGCCCATATCTGTTTTCTTAATTTTGATAATTTTTTGTTAATTTTGATTTCACTGTTTCTCCTTAACTTTGTTTTTATTGCTTTTGAAAGAAATTAAGCTCATAATATATAAGTTTAGATTTAAAATTGTGATAAAGAGAGCAAAAATATCGAAAGATCAATTTCGATTTCAGAACAACCCATACATCAATTTTTATTAAAACCCATAAAATTATATTCGGAATCGGCCCCAATAGTTTTTAAAATGTTCTTTAATTAAATTATCTGCATTAAAAAACTATAACTTCCAAAAGAGGGAAAATCAAAACAATGTATGCCGAAAGATCATTGTGACAAGAATCCAGCTCCTATTGATCGAAGTCAATAAATGTGACTACCCACCCTTTAATTAACGGGGTTGATTTCTGACCTTGAATCTTTGTCTCTTCATTAAGGCAATTCAGTTGGTTGTACCACACAGAATATTTACAACATATGAGCCCTTATAGCACGACAAACATCAGTTGCGTTAAGAATCGAACTTACTGAATCGAAATATCAAATTATTTCACAAAAATATTGAATGACATCGATTCAACAAGGAATTTAAGAAATATCGATTATTCTTTATAATTTAAGAAATATCGATATCCTTTTTTGGTCTTCCAAACGACCCCGTTTCTTGAGTCACGGTTCGTGACGTGGTTGCACGATCCATTACGGCCATGCGGATAATATGCCTGTCTTCTCGGCTGCTAGTGATAGGTGGCCGTTGAGATCATTCATGGAGTTCCGTATTACCGTCCTGAACCCAACGATTACATATTCTGCTAACAGTCATTGGATCTCAACCAACGCGAGCAGCAATACTGCGATAAGATAAACCGCAATCCCGGTACGCTACAATTCGACCATTATGAAAGTCAGAAACGTGTTGGTATGCATTTCTCCTTCTTACACGAGGCATCACAACAACTTTTAACCAGGCAACAACGTTCAAATGCAATTTGTGTATGAGGAACCGGTTGAACAATTTCCTCATTTAAACACAATGTAGGTGTCGCTACTGGCGCCTGCTTTGTCTGAATGCGCTGAAAAGCTAATCATTTGCATATCACAGCACCTTCTTCCTTTCGTATAAATTTCACGTCTGTAGCATGTCGCCTTCTTGGTGTAGTAATTTTAATGGCCAGTAGTGTATATACAGTATTGAAATGCAGGACACAATATTTATCCCAAAATTATACAAGCTTACTTCAATATAATATTCAATTTTTCAAAATAATGATAATTTTGACTAATACTATTATATTTATATGAATAGCACATTATTTTAAATTATGAATTACTTCAACATGTGTTTTTACTCCAAAAAGTAATTTACTATTAAACAAATAAATATACAGTATTTGAAAGTCATTGATTAAAATACTGAAAATTTATGTACTTACAGAAATAATTCTTATAATTTCTTGAATAAAAAGGAAAAAATTATCAGTGGTAAAACATAATTTTGATCAAGATTCATCACCCTCAAAATCCATATCATCTTCTAGTTCACAATTTTCATCCATCACAGGCACAAATTTCAGTACATTTCACTTTAGAATTGTAGCATGAACATAATACAACAACACAAGCAGCCTTTTTACATTTACAGAATATGTGCTCTACGATACTGGCAGGAACAGCTTCTAACGACATCCAATCAATGTATAATACATTGGCTCGTATATTCCATCCATGGCCAGTTAGAGATGGCTTGCCTATTTTTTTCAAATAGACTTCTGCAAAATATAGCAGTTTGATAGTCTGCACATAAAACATGCTTTATTAGTAAATCCTTATTTGGTGGTAGCATGTTATCTGTTACATACTCTAATCATAACCAATTATATCTGCATTTATCAATGTCACTGCAGTTAGCTTGCCCATAGAGTTCACACGTAAATTCTTCCAACTTTTCTATAATATCAGTTTTTAGATTCCATGACTTACCAAGATTTTGAAAAGTAAATATATAGTCTTCTAATTTCATCATATTTTTCAATGCTTTTACTTTACTTTTTCCACGAAATGTACTTACAGAATCACAACCAGTAAATACACATAGAGCTATCAAAGCATCAGAAATATTACTTCCTAACTTTTCACTAATTAAATTTATATTTAATAATTTCAATTCAGATGTTGTTCCTGAGGCAAAAAACAATTGAGAATTTAAGTTTCGAGACAAGGAAATACCTAATATGAACACATCAGCATCAGAACTTTTAATAATGATATTTTTAAGTGAGACTGAAGCATGAGCAGCATGTAGAAATAAACGAGTATCAGCTTCCTCGTGGTCACATTCTAATTCAGGAACACTTTTTACAACTAGTGTCCCAGCATCATTAAATATTTTATGACAATTGTCATGATGTGTAACAAAAAGTATTATGTCCTCAAATAAATTTGAATTTTGATTTTTCCAAAACTGAAAAAGGAATTCAACCAGTTCTTTATTGACCCCAGAAGCTAAAACTATTTTTCATTTGTTTAGGAAGTTTTTAAGTATGATGGCCCATTTTAACTATTTATGTACCAGATAATGGCCTACGGGCATGCTCGAAAGATTTAATACTGATGACAGGATACCGGTCAGATACAAAATCTACACGATTAGATTTGAAGATTTTAGATAGTTTGATGAGAGATTTTAAAATATACAATGCATAATCTCCAAATGAATTAGCAGTATGCGGCAGCTGCTGAATTAAAGCTATGGCATCTACAATTACATCTGACGAGGAAGCAATTATATTTAAGTTTCTTAAATCAATTTCTGAACCTTTCTCTAAGTAATGCATCAAAATTGCTTTATTTGTTCTCATTTTGGTTCCACCATGATTGGGCAGTGCTATAGGAACAAAATTTAGAGAATATTTCATTAAATCTTGCAAATTTGAATTTTGTATTTTAGAAGTCATTAAGATTCGCCTCAACAAACAGTGATTCTTCCTTAGAGCAATGTTTTCATTTTCAGTTTTTAATGGAACAGTTTTTCCTATATTGGTAAATGTTTTAAGTTTCAAACACTTAATAGGAGAAAAAAAACAATACTCCTATTTTCTATCTTTGAGAAATGTTATAAAAAAGCCCTATTTCCAATTTCGAAAGCTTTCCTCATGTACATTGTCACATTTTCAGGAGCAACATTATCAGAAACTATATTCCATAGGAAATTGCAGTCATTGTCATTTTTAAATGGATTGTTCATGGAACAAATACTCTCGCAGATAGCAAGAACATGCAACTCATCCTGTTTTACGCGAGAAGAATCCAACTCCTTTATATTACGTTTGGTAATACGTTTCCCAGCCATATTTACACATACAACAAAAATGCATGCCCTCAAGTGATGTGAAAGTATCCATTGATGTACTGCACTTTTATTAACAGTTATTCCTATTAATCCACCTTTGGTTTCTGCATGTCTGTTGCAAGTTTGCTCAATAAATTGATCACATGCCGTCTTTGAAAAATTATAATGATCTTGTTGCTGAACTGAAAATTTGCCCATCATAAATTCAGCATATATATCAGGATGAGTGTCTTTAAGATTTGTCATCTCGCACCAATATATGGACAAATAACGAGAATAATTAATTCGATCATTAGCAAAAAACCATGGTAACATTGAACATATAGCAGATAAATGAAGTTCCCAATTACCTTCTCTAGTTGCTCGAATAAATAATAATAGTATCTCGACCATTTCAATATATGAACTCCATAACTCAACCGTTAAACAAGAAGAATTTCTTACTGTGACATATTCATGGTACATTTTTAAAAGTTTCTGGATATGCTCATTTTCAATAACTTCTGTTACAGGTACTGTTGAAAATGACAAGCAGAAATTCTCAATAACTTCTTTATCTTTCACGGAATTAGCATAGTCTTCTAGAAAAACTTTAAAGCGCAGTCTTTGAAGAGCTTAACACAGTAGTTTATGGGCATGTATGCTTCTGTTATAATGATGCCCATTTAAAACTTGATTTATTGAATTTCGGGCCACAACGTCAGATTCAATTCGTAAATCTTGCAGGCCAGCATCACAAAAATATTTCCCAATGACAACTAAGAATGTAACTGTTGTATGAAATTCACCAACGCGAATTACTAACCTTTTTTGGAATTGTTCATTCTGCCATCTAATTTGTTGTGCTTTGGAATATATAGCTTGATTCATGACTAAAACTAAATTTTCAATATTTAATTCATCGGCTATTTGCAAACTACAATGCAAAATGGTATTTACTATTGACATTTGCAAAGGATTTGCATGGTATTTCGACAGAATTAAAAATAGTAACATTATAGCCTGTCCAACCTGGAAGTACATCCTTTGATAAACTTTTAGACAAATAAAAAATGTCATCAATAATCCAGGAAGGATTCTGCTGAGGTCTTTTTTCTTCTGTAATTAATGGTAGTGTTTTATACATAAATGGACCATACTTTTTTTTTACCAGTAAAATATTCCAATTTTACTGCAGGTGGGTTTAGGGTACGTTTCTTAAACTTTTTTCAAAAGTTGGATATGTTAGTTTCAGGCAATGTAACACTATTCTTTGGCATATCCTCCTATTGTAAAATAATACCATAAGTATTATGGGTTCTACCTGAACCTGTTAAAAGTTTCCTCTCCAAAATCATTGTTATCCCACACTAAAGTAGTAAAAATGCCTTTTTGGAAACCATCTGGCAATAGAGTATTGCTTTTTTGCTGTTGATATGCTAAAGCAGAGTCATATTCTAAAACACAACTGTGAGATATACTATGGCCAAATCCATTTAGTAATCCCACTAGTTTGGCCGAACTAGTTAAATGATGAATGGTCATGGCTAAAGCTAAATGATTTGGTGTTAGTCTCTTACCATTGGATGCTAAATATAGAATACCTTGAGCAATAGACAAAATTTTCAGCTTTGTATCTTGAGTTACATCTACAAAATAATCAAGAGTGACATCATTTGAAGCACCAAGCTAAGAAGTTAAATAGTTGTATTGGAACACAATTACATAATGATTCAACTGTCAAGTCTTTCCCTTTTGGTGGCCATTCACACGACATACTCGGTGCATCATTAATAATGTTTTTCATAACACTTGCTGCTGAAAACAAATCATGCAAAATGTTTGATGAAGATGCATGATTTTCAAATAAAGAAAATTCATTGTCTTCACTGTCAGTAGAACAACGATTTTTTAATTCAATAACATTATTTGATGTAGAGGAACAAACAACAAGTTCAGACGGGTATTTAGCTGATCTTTTCACAAATTCAATTTGAGGATACATTTTTTGTATTCTATATTTCAATCTATCATTTCTATATCCTTTTATATCTTCTTTTTCCTCCCTAAAAACAACTTTTACAAATAAATCTGTAAGCTTAGTCATTTCATAAATTACATGCTGATTTATAATTTTATCTTCTATAATTTTCTTGCAAAAATTTTTTAAGGACTTTTCATATAGAATTTCTGAAGTTACAGATTCACATGGTTTTACAGTTAAAAACTTTGTATAATGTTTGTAAAAAGAACAATGGTATCTAACTTCTATAGCTACAATATCCTGATTTCTTAAGTGATGCAATAAGTTTTCATCATGTTTTTCAATTGCTGCAGACAACAAATTATTTGCATTTGTTTCACATTTACTTAGTTTTTCCCTTTTCCTTTTCCTGGAATGTTTCTCTTTCACAAATGTTTCTCCTTGGCATATTATACATATTTCTGGCAAAATATGAGCTCTACTTTGAAAAACAGGATTACTTTTGCTTCATGTTACACAGTTAGGTGTGTTTTCCAAAGCAATATTTCCATTGCCTTCTGATAAATTCTTACATCGTTTTTCAACAGCAGAAATTCTGGTTTTATTGGTAAACAGTTGGTAACATTTTTTTATGATATCCAAGAGTTTTATCAGTAGGTAAACTGAAACATTCGTCTTCTTCCAGAAGCATTAAGTTCTCAGAAATTGTACGTTCATAACAATCAAGTAATTCAATCATTTGTCAATGCAATCCTTAACTTTGCTCCAACTTTTTTCAGAAAAAGGAGAGACAATTCCAAGATTTTCCTTCCCACAATGCAAACAACAATTCATAATGAAGTCATCGTTAAAATTCAAATATTAAGTTCAACGTTAATTGTCAACAAACTTGTTAATTTACAATCAGAAGGATGTGTAAAGCACGCTATTTTTATAACTGCGTTCCTCATTGGATAACTCTGGAGTGAGGAACATGGTAGAAGAAATTTAATTGGCTAAATTTGGGGATGAACAAAACACTTTTGTATGGAAGTAGTTCCACAATTTTTTAAAATTCTCTAAACAATGTGCACTTTATGAAAGCAGAACTTTATGTAAACAATATTTGACATTGAATTATAAAATGCAAATGGAATTACATTGCCCCCAAGTTGCGGGAACAAACATGCAAGATAAGAGTGTTGAGCCCACGGCCTACCACTACATCTCCAGGTACAGAGGGAAGTGACCATGACAAATGCTCTTAGATACAACATAGACACACATATTAGTCAAATAACCATAACAGCAAACCAACACCAGACAAAGTTTTAAATAAAACCAATCCACCCAGCAGACAATGGAAAAATACATTTACTTCTTGCCGCACACACAAACACTATTGATAGTAACCAATTTATACTCCATTGCCCACTGACAGCATCACTAAACCTAAATAAACGGACAGAGGCAAATCTCCCTGGGTGGAGAGAATTAGTAACAAATAATAAAATAGCACAAAACAAACTTATTATAATTATCAAGAAACTAGAAGTAATAAAACCAGTGGTGACAGACATGAACAATAATTAACAATTTATTGTGCTCAGAGACTCAACATACAGAAGCAATAAGGCACACTTCACATACTTGAGGATTACAGTGTCCACACTACATATACGCAAACATAATGGCAGACTTCACCTTATTGAGGAAAACACTTTAGCATGCAGAGAAGAAAGGATTACACGGATTTGACAAGTTTCTTGACAAATCCGTGTAGTCTTTTTTGACCCCAGCTGCAGAGGAACCAGCTTCAATCAAACCTGGAAACTCCAAACTCAAACAGCTGGAGACTACAACACTGAATGTGACCTCTTACAAGAATAAGTGACTACAGACCATTACAGTGACCAAGTAGCCTGGATAGAAGCAAAAGCCATGGACTGGCACTTCATGAAATTTTGTGTTGTGTTTGTTCCAGTAATAGGGACCTTCCAGATACTTTCTAAAAGACTTTTACCAGGAAGATAGTCAAAAAGTTAACCAGTCACAATCGTGGTTCCTCAGACCTAACACATGATATTCCAATAAAATTTGCAATTGATTGCAGTGTTCAACTCTAATTTACAAGAATATTTGTTAAAGAGGAGAGGGGCCATGCCATTTGCTGTGTCAGTGTGAACTTTGCATCCACAGGGCTATCATGGTGATTGACAAACCATGTAGATCACCATGACAGGCTGGTGAAACCAGTTTCATTGGTTCTCATGGAAGACGGCAGATATAGCAAAACCAAGATTAAAAACAAACATTAATGGGAGGACTGCAGCTCACTCTGTAACAGCAGTAGAGTTGCCAGTCATCTCAGGTGTGTGCTAGAGGTTTTCTAGGTCTTCCTCTAGATGCACATGAAAACAGCCCACTTTCCTACAAAGTCCCTCAAGAGTCCATAGTATCTCAGACCGCATTCAGCTGTGACTTTAGTTTCATTAATAAACAGGGAATGCAGCATACACATTGCATTGGTGAAGTGGTTCGGTGAGCTTTTTCCAGTATTGAACTGACCATCTCATGGAGGACTTGGCCATAATAGTGGCCAGCAGTGCAATAACTCATCTAGTCTGGAAAGCGGCTGCTAGAATGGCTGTGTTTTCCTGGTCCGACAGGAAGCCCAAGTGATACTCCTGTGATAGGTTTCTTTCACATATAGCGAACACTCTACAGCCTTACAACTGCTACGCGAGTAGGCTGTCTACTTGAGCCATCGAAATTGTATGTTAACAAACTTTTTATGGGAATCAGATTAATTCAATTCAAATCAACCTTAACTGATTTATTCTTTAGTATCATTTGCATAATAAATATAGGAATATCTGTACATAACTTCTACAAAAAATTACAAAGGAAAATAAGAAATAATCCTAAGGGTTATCACTTAGTTTTGAATCTGATTAAGCAAAATCCAGACAGGGAATTCTTTTCCACACATAATCATTGTACATGAAACATTTCTTTTAAATACATTTATAAAGTAATGTAACATTTTTAAATTTCCTCTGGGAAGATAAGTTTCTCATTCTTTTCTATTTAAAGATTTCATTTTATTTTTTATCAGCAAAAATTTTTTAAGTCAGAGCAAAATTTTTTGGTAACTAATCTGAAGAAGGCAAATTTCAATTAGACTAGTAAAAATATCCTCATAATTAAAAAATAAAATAATTTTTACTCTTGTATTGTAAATAACAAACTAATTGCAACAAAAGTAAATTGTGATATGGAAAAAAAAAATTGAATCGAAATTAATTTACTAGAGTAATAAATATTTATATTCTAGAAGATCTTTTTAAAATTCACCTAATTTGTAAGCAATACCTCCACAGCCAATAACTTAATAAAATTAAAAAAATACGTTTGAATTTTAATGGCTAATTTTATGGGAAAGAGTTGATTGTTTTGTTTGTTTTTATGTAGTTTACTGGTGCAAGGTCTAATACTGGACATTTCTGCAAAATACAATGTTTAAAACTAGAAACTTAGTAATAACAGACAGTTTTGGCAAGGCAACTTGTAAGAGCAACAGCACGGTTGTTTTCAAGATCATTTGGATCTTTCCCCATTTTCAATATTGGAATAACTATGCTTTGCTCCAGAGACATGTTTATCCCGTATTCTATTGAATAGAACAAGAATTTTTTTTAAAGAATCATGGCTAAGATGACAAAGCATCTTATAAGAGACACCATCTGGTCATGGAATAGTGTTTTTAGTTTCGGACAGTGCTCTTTGCAGTTTTACCATAGATAAATTGCAATTATATGGGTATATCACTTTATCAGGAAACTTTATAGGTTTCTTTTTAGCTTGCTCTTTAGTCCTCAGAAATTTAGGATCATAAGAGGCCGGACTAGATAACCTTGGAAAAGTTTTACCTAAAAGATTGATAATATTATACAGAGAAGAGAGTATATGACAGTTCCCTTTTTTAATATTAGAATAGAGAAATCTTGATATAAACCACTACATGCCTTAACTTTCCCCCACAACTGTTTGCTGGAGGTTGATGGTGTGATGGTGGAGACATTTCTTATCTAAGATTCTTTTTGACTATTTCTTTGTACTGGACGAGCTTAAGTTTTAGCTTTTTTGAAAGCTACATGGTTCTCTATAGAGGGATTCCTATGAAAAATAAACAATAACCTTTTCTGTTTCTTGTATGATACCTGACACTCATTGTTCCACCATGGTTTATGTTTGCGTGGAATTGTGTTTTTGGCTGGATCTAGAAGTGCATCAGTAACTTTTTGCACAGAATCATTAATGTTTTCAATTTGAACCATGCTGTCAGTAATCATAGCTAATTGGGAGTACTGTGGCCAACCCGGACGATAATAAGAATAAGAAGAATAGAAGACTTGTGGTCTATTTATACTAATTTGAATTATAATTAGAGAAAAATGATCACTATTATATAAATCATTTTCAACTCAAAAATTTGATAAAAGTAGAAGTACTGGTGAACAAATAGCCAAATGTAATGAATGAAAAGATCTGGAAAAATTGTGTAAATAAGTTATTTCCGTGGAATTTAAGATGCAAATACTGTTATTCAAGATGAACTGCTTAATTATGCGGCCCCAAAATTTGTATTATCACTACCCCATAAGGTGTTCCATTAAAGTCGCCAAGCAGTATAAAGGGTGTAGGTAGCTGATTCAATAGATTGTTCAAATCACTTTCATGAACAACACTGTGAGGAGTCAAGTTAAGGCTACAAATAGTGATGAGAGATGTTGTTTGTACCTATAGTTAAACAGCTTGTAGTGAAGTGTTAAGAGGCTGGACAGAACTAGGAAAGTTACAAGAAAAAGAATGTATACACCTCCATATATTGTATTAAGAGTAACATCTTTTCTGACACAATCACGCAATTTAAAACAACACTGAGGTATCAATAACGTTTCCTGAATGGCAAAACACACTGGATTATATGTATTAATAGTTGTTTTGATATCTTCTATATGAGTGCAAAGACCTTGGCAGTTCCAAGATAAAAAGGATACCATTAAGTAAAACTAAATGTTCCGGCCTTGGAACAAGCCATTTGGGATTCAGATGAGTCTTCACTTTGGAGTATTTTATGATTTGAAGGATCTAATTTCACTGCATCTCTTTTAGAAGAAGTTATGGTTCTTTTAATTATAAAAGGGGACTTATGGGCCCATTCTCATGCATGCTTCAATTTTTTGGACCTTTGGAATTTTGATTTTGCAAAAGACTTTGAAGAAATATGTTTTAGTATAGGTAAGACCCTTTAAAAATATTTGAGGATAATTTTGAAATGCAGAAAACTTAAGCAATCTGTTTGGGTACTATAGGATTTCCTAACTTTTTTGACAGCTTGTGAATAACTAATGCCTTGTTGAGGGTTACAGGATGACACTGCATGCTTTGGTTTAGGGTAAAATAAGTTTTTTCTTTTTACATTTGTAGTTTATTTTTCAAATTTCCATGTTGGGCACAACTGGGAGTAAGAAGGATATTCCCCACTGCAGTTGATACATTTTTCTGCTAATTGACATGTACTGCTGTTATGTCCAACAGAAGCACATCGAGCACAAGTTAAGGGTCACCTGCAAGTAGTTTTACCATGTCCAAAGCATGGACATTTAAAGCAACGGAAAGGGTTTGGGATATAAGGTTGAATGCTAAAATTTAAGTAATCAGGCTTAATAGACTGAGGTAGTGTAGGGGTTGCAAATGTAAGTATGAGGGGCTTAGCTTTTATAATTAACTCCTAACTGTAATACGTTGTACATTCATACTTTATGGTCAACAAGACTATTTAAAAATTCCTCCAGCTTAGAATTTAACCTAGTATGGGCAGATACTATTACATCAAAGTTTCAAAACATTTCAGTTTTAGAAAGGTTTCAACCCGTTTAACTGATGAAACTTCTATCAAGAGATCACCGGTTTTCATATTGCGAACATTTTTGATATTTCCAACTGTAGCAATAAGACTCTTATTAATTAAGAAAGGAGAAATATTATCAAAATTGCCCTCCATTCTTTAAATGAGAAAATATTTCTGCTCACATATCATTTGTTGCTCACATATCATTTGTAATAGAAGAACATTCCATAAAAAAGTTGGATTAATTCAGGGTCCGACCACACCACCCACTATGGAGCACAACAAGGGGATGCAGAATAACTGCACCAACACTAGCCAGGCCTTACATGCTTTTAATATACCTATGAAGTGGTCTCTACCCTTATTGAGTCACTCAGCAGATATATGATCGCTTAAACCATTTAAGCTGATTGATGAGTTGAGGACCACAACACACCTCCCGTTTACCTGAAGCAGAGGCCAAAGTAATGTGTTGGTCTCTGGGAGCCTCAATTACCAGGACCCTCCTTACCAGCGACACGAGTTTCTACGCAAGGAAAACATGTGAGTGATTTAGTCCTCAGAAGTTAATAGCAACTGAGCAGTGACAGCTACTCAAGGGGGAGCCCTCAACCTCGCATGAGGCAACCACAATAAAGGAAGAAAAGGAAGGAAAAGTAGAAGAGTAGAAGAGAAGTGAGAGAAGAAAAGAAAGAGAACAGATAACTGGGGTACCTCAGGATTGTGACATTCATGTTTACTTAAAGAAAGTAAACCCCCTGAGGGGAGGTGGAGAATTAAATCAAAATTAGTATAATGGTATAAAATACTTTATCAGTTATAGTTTAAAAACACTAGTACTGAGAACTGTTCACTCAAATCACAAGAAAATGTCAATATTATCAGTCATTAATTGGTAATTATGATTAATAAAGTTTCAAGAAATACTGTATATACATACCCATGAAGTAAAAAGAATCAGTAGTCCTGTACCAGTAGGTAAAACAAAGACTAACAATCCAGTTCGATCATATTCCACTCCTAAAGCAACTCCAACAGCTCCAGCCATGTGAATAAATGACTGTAGAGAATGTGGCAACTGAGCCATTGCAATTAATGTTACCCAAACAGAAAGAACAGCAAGATAAAAGTCGCAGAACTGTAAAACTGCTATTCTGATTAAGCAATAGGAGTACACTTCAGAGTCACAAGCATGATAAATCTGACAAATCATAAACATAAATATATTATTTTCCAACTTTATATAAATATATAAATATATACATACATATATATATATATATATATATATACATATATATTACATAAATAATATATAACAATATTTCTTTATTTTATGTGGATGGAAGCTTATGAATGCCAAATAATTATACACCAAGCACATACAGAGAATTTAATTAAAGTTGAAATTTTCAAATACACTCATGTATGAATTAAAATGCATATAAGTAAAAATTAAATCCAAATTTATTACATAGCAAGAAATATTACAGTAAAAATATGGTGTATTAATTTTTTTAATTAGCTTTAATTATGCATTTCTTAAATGATTCATTTGACTGAAACCAAGTAAAATTTATAAAGGCAAAATTAAAAAAAATTACAGAAAATTATAAATTTGGTAATAAATATCTATAGCAACTGATAATAGAGAAAAGTTATTGTTTAAGCATCATTAATAGTAAACAGAGTTGATTATTCTAAAAGCTAAAAATTTGCTCAGTTTAATTATTTTATAAAAGACTAACTAATACAGTATCCACAATTTATTACTTTTAAGAGAAATTTATTTTAATTAATCATGTTTTACCATTTAATAAAATTACTCAATTACTAAGCTTGCTAATATTTTTTTCTATCAAAATGATAATTTGTTGCATCAAAATTAATCAACATTGTAGAACCATTAAACTAAACATAATCTACATATTATTTGAAACCCAGGAAAATTAATAGAATAATATAGAAAATATCTACTTAAAACTGTAAGCAATAACAGCTAAAGATTTAAAAAAAAAAATATTACATTTATCTTAATTTTGTGTTACCAATTAAAAAGTAAAATTATTAAAAATGAATCTTTACATATACCATCTCATAATGATACAACTTTTTAAAATTTTAATTTAAATGCAAGAATTATTTAAACAATTGTAATAAAGAACAAGTGATAACAGATGAGATATGACAAAAAAGAAAAAAGTGAGAAAAGGCCAACTAAACTGACAAATGGAAAATGATCTTTTTATTTTCTTATAGTTTAGTCATTTAAAATAACACATGTGCAACTTCATAGAATAACATATCCCATCACAGTTGAGTACCCATCAATAGGTGACGGTGACATTTACATGTAAGTTCTACATATACCAAAGTTCAAAACACTGTAATAGGAAAATCTTGATATATATTTATAAGGGAATGTCACATTTATTTTTCTATGTAAAAAATAATAAGAAAAACATACTAACATGAGTTTCTGATTAAACAAACTATCAAACTTAATAGATAATAATATATTTTGCACAATTCAAGTGATGTGTTCAAGATTTCCTTCAAAACATTTTTCTAAATATAAAATGAATTTGTAAAATTCAAAAATTGGTACAAAACGGAAGTGACCAATTCTTTTTTGGGAAAAATGCTACTACTTGAGAAAAAAAAAAATTATATACATGTGACTACCTAATTTTTTAACAACTAAAAATACAAAATGGTGAAAAAAATAAATTTGCTGGTGATTATAAGTTTTTTCTTTTTATGCAAATCTAAATAATTAAGACTAAAAAAGTAATATTATAAAAAAAAATAAAAGTGCAGACATATGTTCATTAAATATTTTCAAAAGTTCAGCCAGCTAGGTTAGCTATAAAATAAAAATGAATAAATTGAAATATTTAATTTTAAATATATCAATAGTGAATTAATGTGGAAATTGAATTTGTAGCTTTTTTACCAAGTCTTTATACCAGGATTAATTCTTATATGTTCCAAATTTTGTTAGCATTTTTAGTTAATCTTGTAATTAACAGATTTACTCAGTGCATGAGATGAAGGATATTTTAATTTTACAGCGTTCATAATAGAAAACAATTCTTCACAACTATGTAGTTCCAAACCTCCAACCATACCCAATACCTAAATAATTTAAATTTGAAAAATTGTTTTTTTGATACAAATTTCCAAAATTCAGAACAAGTTGAATTACTTTTAGTTAAAATAAGTTTAAACCGATTTTGGTTAAGTTTCTGAAGAGTACATCAATTCTTTTTAAGAAGTCACACAATCGCTGTTAAAACTCTAGCATGCCATGGGTTAGTCTATCATGATGCAATAGTACATGATGATTTTTATATTTTTATGTGAATTCTTTTGGTGTCTTCCTGATTTTACTTAAATGAATTTTCACTATCACTAAGTTTAATACTAGTGCAGCCTACCATACTGATAGATACCTGAAAGCCAATTTGTGGTATATTTAAAACTAAAAAATGCATAACACAATTAATTAACAATGGCAATGGAGATGGATAAACTGTAATTTAAATATAATAGTAAAATATATTTTTCAATCAAATGTTCAACTTACATATAAAAAGAATAGGAATTGAAGTCACATTAAAGAATATAATTTGAACTAAAAGTTAATCTGGAATAAAAATTTAGAAACAAACCCAAAAAGAATAACAATAATTTTAAGTGAAAAAAATACTTAAAATAGAAAAGCACTGTTAACATATTTAGAAAGATAAAATATGATTAAAGTTACTCGAAATGTTTCCATTGAATTAAGGGAAAAAACTCAAAATTATAATTAATAGCTTGAGCTCAATGAATAACTTCGACATCAGGGAAAGAGGCAAGTTATAACACATTTTAGAAATTTAAATTCATCATTGAAAAATTTAATATACTTATTTAATTAAAATTAATAATTCATTTTTATTTTATATATGTAGTAGTGAAACATTTATATAAAAACTTACAGCTGATGAAACCATAGTTGCAAAGTAGATAAATGACTCTGTAAAGTACTTTCTGTAAGCACTCATAATTATAACCGGAATAAAAAGCAAGTTGCTTAAGGTGAGTAACAGCACATCAATCATCAATTGAGTATCAGAACGAGCAGTACTGTTATCTGTGCAGCCCCAACCTTTATAACCTAAAAAGTAAGTGTAACAGTGATAAAAAAAAGCAGAGCAAAAACTAAATAATTTTTATTTAATTTAAAATAACATTTTTTTAAATTAAAGTTAAGCAGAACATTGGAGTAAACCAAAAAATTAAAAACCAGTATCTCTATTTTCAGTAAAAAAAATTATATCAAAATCATAATTTCATATTAAAAAGATACAATACAGGCAATACTTTCTAAAACCACTTGAATGACATGCATGTTAATAAGACGTCCCTAAATAATTTATCAATTTGGAGAATTCTTACTTTTAATGTTTCCTTTATTCTTTGTCTTAAAAAATAACAATGACTGACAGAATATGAAATATAAAATCGCTATGCAGTTAATATGTATAACGATAATTACTTTGCATTCTCTAAAGTGATTTTTTTCAAGGGAAAAATAGAAACAAGAAGAAAAATTAAAAACAAATAAAGATAACTAATAGATTGAAGCACATTTGAGATAAAAATAAATAAAAAAACAAGACATCCTAGCTCCACGTGTCAAACTGATTTCTTTTTTTTTAATTTTAGATTAGAATTGAGTAATGTAACAGAGATATTTGACCTTAAATTACTATAATGACAATTTATTTGAATAGGTATCTTTAATATTGTGTTGGTATGCATAAACTATTAAATATTTTAACAATTTCACGTTCTCTTAGAATTATATTATTTCCCGGTCTTCAAAACATGCATGAATTCTGTATTTTATTTAGAAGTTAAATGTGAAATTTGAATCAAAATTATAAACAAAACGATGGAATATAAGATATAAATGCTTTGCTAATGGGATTTAACAAATACTTTTACAAAAAGTATAGAATCACTATAAAATGAATGATATTATGAAAACTGACAACTTAATGTAATTATATTTCAAAATCTTGAGAATCAGCAAACAGAAGTAAAAAAGAGAAAAATAAAGTAATTGAAAATGTAGAATAAAAAATTTAAAATCTTTTAAAGATTGTATTTTACTAAAATTGTAATTTTACTACTGTTTCAATAAATCAAAGTTACTGTCAGATATGCAAATATGAAGTACATTTGATTGATATCTGAAATTACTAAACAGATTATCAATCACATTTATCTTAGCAATTATTTTATTATTATTCAATAATTTATTTATATTTTTATGCTAATTTAAATGTTAAATTTTAGAATTCAAATAGAAAAATTTTCAAGAGATCTAAAAATCTTAAAACATGAATAAATTAAATATAGTTTTAAATAAATTATATAAAGACAAAATATGCAAAATACTATCTTTTAATAAAACTTTCAACAACACAAAGAAATTTGTTGTTTCTTTTGAGTAGAAGAAACAGGAATAAGGTGCTATATTTCATAGATGCTTTTTCTAAGTGAATGCTAATAGTTTAACCAAATTATATTTTAATAATTTTTATTTTTTCACAGATATGAAGAGTTCCTGATAATCCAATGAATGTATTGTAATACATGTCCACTAAATAAATTATAAAGAAGAGTTTTTTTTTATATTATGTTAAATATTTAAAGTAAAATGAACACAACATAAGTAATTCATATTATATCAGTAGTTTGAAAATAGTGATTCAAGAAAAAAAATTTTTTTTTTCTTTTTTATTTGAATGTTATTATAAAAAAATTCCTAAATTAGAATTTCAATATTTTTATGATTCAAATTTTTTGTATAATGCATAAAATCTGTTCATAAATGATTCAATTTATTTATTAAATTTAACTTTTCAAATCGTTAAAAAAAGTCTACGGTTATTTTCAAAAGAAAAATTGAGAATATTTTGAAATTATGTAAAGCAATAACTGATTAAAATGTTTTATTCATGATTTTAAGATCATCTTAAAAAGCTATTTTTCATTTGTAACATTAAAAATGCAGACTTAAAAAAAAATTCTCAAAAATGTTACTTTATTAGCATATTAAAAACATTTATTTATAAAACAAATTTTGATGAAATATTAAATTGAAGACGCTCATTTTATGATTTATTTATATCAATATTTTATTTATAAAAATGAGAAAAATTATGGATTCTTAATACAATTCAAAGAGAGAGTACTGCTTTAATAAGCATAACATGTCATAAATTCAGATAGAAAAAGACACAGATTTAATTCAACTACTTGTTACACATTGGGATCATTCCCGTTCTGCTCTCGTAGAGTTAAGACCTGTTTTTCAACTCGCTCCTGACTGGATACGTACAGAAAGTTTCTACTGCATATTGCGGTTCAATGGCCGCTGCGGGCGATGACGGTGAAGGTCCTCCGTTAGGCGACCGGTCCCTCCCCGATACAATGGATTGCACTACTCATGGGGAGTACTTGGATGCTTCTTCGAATAACTTTGTTATTCCTTCTAACAATGTCTTGATTGAAAGTGATTACAACATATGTGTTGCGGTTAATACTTCAATTAATCACGTCGTTTCAACAAACAGTGTTTCAAATACCAGTGATTCAGTGTTGTGTGTTACTAACTCAAGCCCACGTGTAGTGCTTAACCCTACAATGGATTACGACGAGTCGAAGGTCTCTTATCAGGATCAGCAATTGCAAAAAGTGATCAGTAATGTGCCTTATTCTTCCAATGATTGTGATATGTTTCTTCGTGCAATAAAGTCATTTATGCCGAGATCAGACGACTTTTTAGCTATAGACCCGAGTGTTCCAATAACAAAAGTTGAGCGTTGCGATCTACTCCGTGAACTCGCTAAAAATAGTGAGCTTTTGGAAACTTTAGCTTCAACGCAAAAGCGTTTGATGGAAAGTATTGAAACCTGGGATGTGAATTACTCCAACAACCCAATATGGATTAATTAGAATGGAATATATCAGAAAGCCTTCATCAACAGCCAGCGAATCAGGGGTAAGTACTCCCAATTGGGAAACTGCTTAATTTCCAACTGTTCAATACATGGCGATAATATTGGTAAATCTGTATGCATTAATTCTGATACAGAAAATGAATTTGATAACTTATCTCAAAATAATTCTAAGAAACTTAATAAATCTAAAAGTAACAAAAATAGTAAAAAACCATCTAAAGTAACCAAAAATAAAACTAAATGGTCTGTTCTTTCTAACAATGTAAAAACTCTATATCCTTATTTAAAAAGTGTTAATACTGATGGATATTGTTGGTAAAAATTGTACTGATGTAAATAATGCTTTGTTGTTAAATAATGAAATGTGTATTGATTCTAATGTTTATGTATATAATACTGTTTCTCAAAATGTTGTAAATGTACCTGAAACCAATACTGTTGTAAATAATGAATTTCCAACAAATAATGTTATGTTACACTATTCCCAAACCCCCTCAACTAGTACTGCCCATAATCCTTATAACACCCCCACAAAGAACAAAAGAGCCCTTACTAATAGTGATGAGGAAGGCTTTTGCAGACCAAAAAAAACTGCTAGTGTTAAAACTATCCATATGGAACAACAAACTAACACCTCTAATAAATTTTCTGCTTTAAATAACATTTAAAACCAAAATAATGAAAATGCAGCTGAAAGTACGCTAAGCAATACAAACGTCACTCAAAAAAACATAATTCCACCAATTCTTATTAAATTTGTAAGCAATTATAATGAACTTCTAAATCAACTTAAACAAGGATTTGATAAAAATATGATAGCTAAACTCTCAGGAGAATATTTGAAAGTAACACCATCGTCTCCAGATGCGCATAGGCGAATAACTAAATATTTAATGGAAAAGGAAATTGAGTGATTGGGTATTAAACACAGAGCAGAAAAGCCAATCAAGGTAGTGTTTAAAGGCCTACCTCACACCACGGACACTAACCTAATCTGTGAAGAATTAACACACAAAGGATTTGATGTAGCATCGGTCGTAGTTATGAAAAGACACAGAGTTAAGGAGACTATCCCATGCTTCCTCATCACACTTAATTCTAACGAAATAGCTCAAAAAAATTTTGAAACAAAAGAAATAATGAATGTCATCATAAAAGTGGAGAGATATATTAACAACAGACCGATACAATGTTACAACTGCCAGAGATATGGCCACAGCTCTACGGTGTGTCGTCTAAAGCCTAACTGTTTGTGTAACTGTCACACAGCTTCTTACGCGGGTTGTCCGGTCAATCCATTAAACAAAAACAAAAAAGTTGCTCTCCTTACTATCCCCACTGCTAACATAAAGAGAAAAGACTTAACTTTTGCCCAGGCAGCTGCCCAAAAAGTAGCACTCCAGCAACAACCTCCCCAACCCACAAACCCCCTTCAGGATATCAACCAATTTGAAAATGTCCAATCAATTATGGAATTATTTAAGGAAATCAATTTAATTTTTAAAGCTTATCCAGCACTTCTGCAATCTGTCCCCCTCTTGGAAAAAGCTGTCCACCCGACTGATAAACTCAACATTCTTCTGAAAGCCCTTAGTATTACAGATAGTTCTAATGGTAATTAATGTTATGGGCGATAAAAAATTATGATATGGAATGCGAACGGCATACTCAAAAAATATTGTGCATTCAAAAACTTTGTAATAAAAAATAATCCAGACATTATCATGTTACAAGAAACCCACCTTACTAGTGGAAACTCTCTTTAACTTCCAATTTATAATATATACAGGAATGATATAGCACTAGCCCAGGGAGGGACAGCAATTCTAATTAAATCAAGAATTAGTCATTCGCATGTCCCCACACCTAATTTAAATTTCACCGAAGCCACAATAGTTAAACTGCATCTCTCAAATTCAGGAGACATCACCCTTGTGTCACTTTAAGTTCCCCCCACCAAAAGCTCACTACTTGCCACAGATATGGAAAATCTAGTTGCTATCAGCCACAAAATTATACTAGCAGGCGATTTAAACGCCAACCACCACAGTTGGGGTTGTAACTACAACAATCACTCTGGACTTGTGTTTAACTCCCTCATTTCTAACACAGATTTTATAATTTCCAGACCTGACAAACCCACTCACTATGGCCGTACTCACGGGAATTTTATTGACCTCATGCTCTCCAGGGGTGTTCTACCTCCCATGAAGTTGACTACACTGGAGGAGTTACCATCTGATCACTACCCAGTACTTATCTACTTCGGATTACTGACACAACAACATAGTGAAGGGCTGACCACCTGCCATAATTGGAACAAATTTAGAAGCAAAATTAATGAACTTATTCCAACAGAAGCTTTTAAAATAGCTGTTACCCCCAATCAAATTGAAGAAAAAGCGAGTAACATTACAAACATAATTAATTCAGCACTTGAGTTTAGTAAATTCACCAAACCCAACATGAATACTGATTTCCTACCCGACATAATTACCACTAAAATTAAAGAAAGAAACAGGCTTAGAAAACAGTTTAATAGAACCAAATCCCCCATCACTAAAAACAAGATCAATGCTTTAAAACATGAAATTAAATATGAAATAACAACCCATACCCAAAAAACCTGGAACTCCTACCTATCCAACCTTAATGCGGAGGATGGCTCCTTCTGGAGAGCGGTCAATAATAGAAAAAAATCATACGAGGTTCTCCCACCACTTATAGATGGCACAACTGTAACCACTACAAATAATGAAACAGCGGAATGTCTTGCCAATTCGTTTGAAACGCAATTCAGGACTAATGACATTCCCAACCCAACTATTGAGTAGCTCATCCAAAGTGAGGTTTCCCATGTCCTGCAAAATAACAACTTAACTCAACAGCAACTGAAAGAAATAGCCGCCTCTGATGTTGAGGAGATTATCCAAAACTTAAAAGAGTCCAGGCCATGACAGAATTAACAACAGAATGAAAAAACAAATCCCGGTCAGGGCCATCTGCTATTTAACATCCATTATCAATAGTATTATTAAAATCGGATACTTTCCTTCCGCTTGGAAAAAGGCAATCATCATTCCAATTCATAAGCAAGGAAAAAATAAATCTCACTCCACTAGCTACAGACCTATATCTCTTCTTCCCACGTTGGCCAAAATTACAGAGAAAATCATTCTTACTATCCTATTAGAATATGATCATTACCACAGAATTACTATTCCACAGCAATTTGGACTTAGGAGAAACCTCTCCACTACACATCAGCTCCTTAGAGCAGTCGAGAAAATTTCTGAAGGAATTGCTCAAAAAAAATCCACTGGCGGAATCTTTCTTGATATTGAGAAAGCTTTTGACAGAGTATGGCACTATGGCTTAATTTTCAAACTTATAAAATATAAATTTACGTTTCCAATGATTAAACTAATAAATAACTACCTCTCCAACAGAAGATTTGCTGTCAAGCTTAATAATACCATGTCCAATGATAAGCCCATTTATGCAGGCGTCCCACAGGGATCACTGATGGGCCCATTTCTTCTTAATATATATATTAATGACATCCCACAACATAAAAACACCATGCTCTGTCCTTTTGCCGACGACACGACAATTCTTTCTACCAGCTCAAGCCATTTGAAAATTCATTCAAATCTCACTGAACACCTAATGGTCATAGAAGAATGGCTAAAGGTCTGGAAAATTAATCTCAAGCGGTCCTCTTTACAAGGAAGAGAACGCATTGCCCACAGATCAATTTAGGTGGTTACAATATCCCCTGGACCAATAAGGTCGATTACTTAGGCCTCACGATGGACTCCAAATTAACGTGGAAACACCACATCAATAAAATTAAAAATAAATTCATCGCGGGAAGAAAAACTCTTTACCCACTTATGGGATACAGCTCAAAACTTTCACTACCCAATAAATGATTTATCTATAAAGCCTACTTGAGACCAATTATCACATATGCAGCACCTATTTGGGGCGGGGCTGCAGAAACTAATCTTAAAATACTGGAAGCTCAACAAAGCAAATTGCTCAGACTAATCACGCAATCCGTTTATTACATTAGGAATGAACAAATTAGAAAAAACCTTGGGATACTAACGCTAGTTAACTATATAAAATATCTATCATTTAGTTTTTATGACAAACTTTATCAAATTTCTAACACGGAAATCCAGAAAATTGATAAATACAATCCATATCAATTAATTAATTTTCATAGGCCAAGAGCTGTACTGAGGCTTAAACCACAAACAAATCTTTCGATCTACTTCCCTAAATGTCCAATGGGAATGAAAAAATCAAAATAAGTAAACATTTCATAATCTGAAATAATTGCTGCCAGCAACAACTCCACAAATTCTTCTCTCGAGTTTCGGAATGCTTACAAACAAACCTTGTAATTAGTCCCTCACTTATTACATTCCTTTTACTACTGTCATAATCTTTTTATTTAATCACACACTTTGTAGATAGTTATTTCTCCTTCTTAACTTCTATATATATTTATATAAAAAATGTTGTTATATATATGTATATATATGTTTTTTTTTGGACATATATAATTTATATTTGCATAATTAATAAAATTTATTAAGAAAATCTCAAACAAACAATTAAATAAATTTGATTGTTTTATCATGTATAACTGTATTAATCAAGAATTTTGTTTTCTTAATGTTTATATGTAAATAATTGTATTCGTATAAATATTTTGTTTCTGTAAATTATTCTTTTCGTTTAAATATATAAATCAAGAAATTGAATCTTTCTAATTTTTTATTACAAATATTCATTGCCATGTATTGTACAATCCCTTGGGAGTACTTACTATTCCTTGAGTTAAAATTATTGTATAAAATTTATTTGTGTTTGCTAGAACTGTCTATTTGTTATGCAGATTAATTTTAGGCTCCAATCAATTTCACTATAAAATCAAGGTAAATGGCCCAGTGGCTACAAACCTACCAAACCTTAGACCTAAACAAACATTGGGATATAAAATTTCAGTTACTAATATATGGACACATATTTTGTTCAGTTTGACATTCAACAATCTTTTGGTTTACATCTTTGGGCTGCATGAATAAGGTAATTCTAACTATAAAACTTTAAGGCACAACGCACAGCATGTGTTCAAGGAATAAATTGAAGATTTGGCTGTACAAAGCTATTCAAGGAGACTTAAAATAGCTTTATGCGGCCAAACTTATAGAATAGTGACTAAATGTTTCAGACTCTTGGTACTAACTCAGAGCATCGTTTATTCTCGTTCAATTCAAAATTTATACAAAGGCTGCAAGCAATTGAAATGACTAAAAAATTAATATATCATAAAAACAAAACATATTTTCAAAATTAATTATTCACATGAAAAAAAAGTTAAAACATTTGACCCTTGATAATTTTACTTTACTAGATTTCTATGAAATACCAAAACGATATTAAATTGTTCTGGTATACCAATTTGTGGATTATTTTTAAATTTTTATATTTAGGAGATAGATCATATAGAAATATTTTGAGTAAAATGTTTTTAGATGTTAATTATAAGTCATAAAGTCTCTTGGAATAAGCACTGCTGGCTACTCAAAACACAACAAGGAAGATCAGATATATCACACCAACATTTATTGGCAGACAGTATGTTGGACAAAGATCGAATGATTGACATTATAGCTTACTATGATGTGTAGATAATGACAAAATCAGCAATTAGTGTAACCACCATTGTTGCTTATAACTGTAACCACATCCCTCATTATAAGATCAAAGAAGCTTTGATGTATCCTTAGGACATAGCAATCTATGCGCTTACCACATATTGATAAAATTGATCTGATGTAGCAGCACATGATATATCTCAGGCTAAACATGCATGGACCATTTTTTTATTTCATGACAGATTGGAAGGTTGGTTTATTTATAGCCCACTTGAACTTTTAGCACACAAGAGTTAATTATATCGAATCCTAAAGATTAAAGTGGATTCTGAACCCTACAAACATCTAGACTCAAGATGGGACCCAAAACTTATAAACTATAGAACCGTGACTCAAGAAACGGGGTCGTTTGGAAGATAACAAGTGTCTGCACGAACAGTTCGACGACGTTTGCAACAGCATGGACTCTCAGCTCGGAGACCATGGCTGCAGCTTCCCTTGACGCTGCATCATAGACAAGAGCGCCTTCAATGGTGTGATCAACGACTAACCTGGGCGCACGAATGGCGAGACGTCATCTTTTCAGATGAATCCAGGTTCTGTGTACAGCATCATGATGGTCGCATCCGTGTTTGGCGGCATCGTGGTGAACGCACACTGGCAGCGTGCATTCGTCAACGTTATACAGGCCCATCACCTGGCGTGATGGTATGGGATGCCATTGGATACACGTCTCGGTCACCTCTTGTTCGCATTGACGGTGCTTTGAACAGTGCACGTTACATTTCTGGTGTGTTACGACCTGTGGCTCTACCTTTTATTCGAGCCCTGCGAAACCCTACGTTTCAGCAGGTTAATGCCCGACTGCATGTTGCCAGTAGTGTACGGACCTTCCTTGATACGGAATAAGTTCGGCTGTTGCCCTGGCCAGCATGTTCTCCAGATCTTTCACCAATAGAAAACGCCTGGTCAATGGTTGCCGAGCGACTGGCTCGTCACCAAACGCCAGTCACTATGGTTGTTGAACTATGTCATTGTGTTGAAGCTGCATGGCCATCTGTACCTGTACATGCAATCCAATCTCTGTTTGACTCAATGCCCAGGCGTATAACTGCTGTTATTACTGCCAGAGGTGGTTGTACTGGGTACTGATTTCTCAGGATCTATCCAGCCAAATTTTTTGAAAATTTAATCACTTGTTATTTCTAGTATAATATATTTGTCCAATAATTATCATTTTGTTATCCGCCTTTCTTCCTGGTGTAGCAATTTTAATGGCCAGTAGTTTATTGTTTAAGGTATAATGAGTACATCCCCTGAGGCAGCCAGGAAGATATTTAAGAAGGGATTTCTTTTACTAAATTCTTGCAAAATATTATCAACATAGAACTTCTAACTCATGTTATAATCCAGTACAACTTAACAATAGGTAAAATTGTCAGTCATATTTAATTGGCGGTTTAAAAAATAAGTTTCTGGTTCTAATTTGGTTTGAGCAAGAGAAAGGCAGAATAGCAGTCTCACCCAGATTTACAACCATATTATTGATATGGTAGTAAATTTGGTTGACAGAAATTTTAAAATATTCAAAGTGCAGCATTGAGGGTTTCAAATTCTTAAGAAATTAAGAATGGATATCATTTACTATCGATAATTTTCTGACTAAGATTTCCCAATGAAATCTCCAATTTGTGTAATGTAAAAGGGGAGCTGAAGATATTATACGAAACCTCGATTTTCTGTTTTTAAGTGCATTAGATATTTGGAAATTGATATGCTTAGACACCTTTCAAACATAGACACTATTCTTTTAATTTTGATAGAACTGTGGTTCAAAGCTAATATTCAGTTTTTTTTGGTGTATTTTTATTTTGTATTATTGTGAGGTACTTGAATGTCTTGAAGCTATTTGTTTGTCAAACATATCTATTGATAAATTAAAATTTAGAATATATCACACAAATTTTGTTTGTAGACTTTTAATTTTCCTAAAAATATATTTTCAAACTTGTGTTTGTATAAATAAAAATATGTTGACAAGAATTAAGCATTACTTACTGACCATAAAAAATTTATAATAAAAATGTTTTCACAATAAAATTATTCATAACCATATATTTTTGAGAAATAAATTTTTTTTGGAACAAAAGAAATTTTCTGAACAAGTCCATTTTTCATACAAAGAATACTGATATGAAATTTATTTTTAAAACAAAACAATCACAACTGAAAAATCTCTAAAGTTGTAAGCAGAAAAAAATTAAAATAATGATTAAGTTTAGAAATTTTAAAAGTAGTTTTTACAAAAATATAAATTAGTTTGATTTTTGCACTGACATTTGATTTACTATTCACTAAAATATAAGATAGATTACTTTCATAAAGTGCAACTTTTACTTCAGAAAAATTCATACCTGCAATACAAGTACATGTGCTGAAAATAAGTCCACCACTAACATATTGATAGCATGTTCCATATCTTCCACAATTCCCTAAAACACATGGAGCAGATCTGATTCTTAAATAAACAGGAGTTTTCAATGATTCACAAGGTATACTCATATATTGTTTAATCTGTAAACTAGAAAAAAAGTAAGTAAAATATGAAAAACTAAATGAGGAATAAATATTTTATCAACAAATTAACAATAGCAATATAAATTTTACTAACTTTTCCATATGTGAGTATGACTAGATGGTAGGACACTCACATATATAAAAAGTTATTAAAATTGTATAAGTAAGAAAAATATAAATTTGTTCTTTTATAAAACTCATGAAAAGGCACTTTAAAATTAGAGAATCATAATAATTTAATATCTTTAATTTGCTTTTAAGAACCCTTTTCACATAAATTTTAATTTAAAATAAATGTACTTTTAATTTTGGTTTAAAACTATTTTGCATATTTTACTAGTGCAGAAGCAAAAATTAATAAATTATCAAAGAGCATTTTGTTAATTTTCAAATAACTTCTGTTAAAAAATACTTATCATATCAAAAAATTAAATTTCTTATATTTTAAGTAACAGTTTTATATTTTAACAAAAATAATTTTATTAAAAGATAGCTTAGATCAGTAAATAAGACATAAAAGTGTGTAATATAAAATTATCATGTGCAAATACTGTTTTTCATCATAATTGCTTCAAGTAACACAGAACGTAAATTAGAAGTTTATAGAAAAATTTTGCTTCAACAACTCACATAGGTATTTATCCAAAATATTTCCTTAATATTTTCATTGCATAGCTGTATCACTTAATGGAGTGCCACTCTATCTCAATCATCAAAATAATAACTGGGAAGGACAATTAATTTTAAAGCACATCACACTGAACACAACACTTTTTTTAAATTTATGATTAATTCCAAAAATCATAAAAAAATCCACAAAAAATTTTTTAATTTTAAAATTTAAATTTTTTAAAATTTAAAACATCATTTATAAGTGAAAGGTTTTCTGTTTACACTGTGCATCAGATGAATTTAATTTTTCTTTAAACTGGAAAATTAAATCCAGACTTTACATTTGCAATACTTGCTACATGAAAAGTATTAGCATATTACAAGATGCAGCACATGATCATATAATCACATAATTTTATTGATATCATTCCCACAATTTTATTTATTTTTCAAAGAAAGGCCAAAAATGAAATTGTTCTGAATCATTTCTAATCTTGACTTGTATGATTTAAAAGTTAGTTATTCCTTAAAAAATTTATAGAATGATAAAGTGAGAAAAAAGCAACACAACTGCTTTTTACTCCCAATTTTATCAAAGTTTTGATTAAAAAGAAACAGTGTTGAATGACATTGATTAGTAGACAGAATAAATTAGTAAAATACGTAAAAGGTTGTTTTAATATTTTTTAAAAACCATAACTTCCAGAAGACCTTTTAATGAAAGTAGTTGTATTCATGTTGGAAATCAGAAAATTTTAAAACCTCTGAAACGAAACTGGGAAAAAAAAGTACAAAAATGGAATATAGAGTTCTTATTCTTTATCTGTGGCTGTGATTGAAACCAGGACCTTCTCCTCTGAAGAACACGTCCCTACCTACATACAGAGGTGAGCCTTGTTTTTAAGAAAAAATGTCACACTTTCCTTAATTGCAGTAACATATTCAAGCTGTTGTTGAAGATTATCAGCAAATACTATTCAGCAGATTGTTAACATAGCAGAGGCAGACATATTGTTATCCAATTTCAATTCCCCAAGGTGTTTAATATTTTAAAAATCAGAATTTAAGGATTTGTTTAATAAATGTGTAACTTTCACTATTTTTTTATATTAAAACTAAGATCATAAATATAATGTAGACTGGCTTTTCTCACTCTAAAATTCAAAGCTTTGCCTACTGAAGCACATTACAGTATTCTCTGCCTCAAATAAGTGTAGCGTATGTATCACAATATACATAATTTAATAACAGAATTTGTCTTGGCTGATTGTTAATAAAACCATGATTATAAGTCATCAATATAAGTATTGTCATCATTTATTTTTAAGAACATAATTTCACAAAATGTGTATTGCACTGAATTTATTAATTTTGAAATTTGGTTAAACTGTCTTTTTAGCTGTATTATTTCATTTTATAATCAGTAAATCCATTTCTACTAAAGCAATCTTCTAAAAACATTTGATTTAATAATGTAATAAAAAGTAAATTTACATTTTTTAAATTAAATAAATAGTTAATTACATTAAATATAATTCTTTCTTTCATATTTCTTAATGTTAGTGATTAGTGTCTAGAGGTGGTATTCTTGTTTCTGTTTATTATTATATATATTAGTTTTTTGTTAATAACATAAGTATTGTGCACTAATAAAAAATGAGCAAAAAATTAAGTTGATTTTGTATTGGTTGTTTTATTATCCATTCCATCCCTTAGCATTGTACGAACATGCTTGGTATCAGAAGTGAAATCAGGTGCATGAAATTTGAAATAATTTTTTTAAGTGTACCATGTGTTTAAATTCTCCTTGGTTTTGAGATTTTGTGATTGATTTTGAAGTGTTTCCGGTGATTAGTATTTTGACTCTGATTTTTTATGGAATAGTTTCCAAGTAAAATATATAAAATTTTAATACTATAGTTAGTTTTTTGTGGTGCATTAAGATGCAAGTAAGTGCAATTTTTAGTTCCTAACCAGAGAGTTAATTTCAACTAATTTTGTTGCTTATTTTTGTGTTACTTTTTAATATAATCTTTGCACTTTTATTGTGATTTTGTGATATTAAGTTTGCTTTTCACAATGAGTAAGAATAGGACTTTAAGAAAAGATGACTTAATATTCATAGTTAAAGAGTACTTGTAGCAGAAGAGTTAGGATTAAGTGTTCATAGTGGTGTTAAATTAATTTAATTAAAAAAATTAATTGAAAATTCAAAAATTTTTACAAGTAAATAATGTAATTGATAATATTCTTTTTTAAGGAGAATAAAATTGTCACAGCTTTAAGAGCAATTAAAGTTAGCTAATGTCAAGAAAGATATGTCTTTAAGTGAAAACTATGACATAGATTTTTTAAATCTAAACATTGAACTTTTGAATCCCAATAAAGATTATAAAATTTGAAGAATGAAAAGGTTACCTTTTGGATTCAAAACTTCTTTTTATTTAGTGTGCCACTATAGTATATCACATTAAAAGATTTTAGCAAAGCAAACTTAAATCAGTTGCAATGTTAGATACAGAATTATATGTGTAGAGTACTTGTATTTTGGAGGAAAACATGTGAGGGAGTCATGTGAGGGATTGAGTAGTTATCAGATGCTGTCACAATTTTAAAGAGTGGAGGATTTTTGACTTGAGAAAACAGACCAAATTGGAGAGTTAGAAAATCTGTGCTTAGAAAATGGATTTAATATTGGAAAGAAAGAAGTTGTTCAACATTTAAAAGTTTTGGGACTGAATTGGTGTCAAGAGAAAGATGAATTGTCATTGGAAGTTAAAAAATTATTAAAGTCCTGGAAAAGGTTGCAAACAGTAAATGCTGTGTTTTACAAACAACAGAGCTAAGATTCTTTTAACTTATTAGTTTGACTTTGCCATTTGTTGTTTGTGTTAAGATTTTATTACAAGAAATTTTGAAATGAGGTTGTGAATGGGATGAAAAGTTACCAGATATTTTACAAGAAAAATGGATTATTGGTGTAAAGAAATAGAGAAGTTATGTAGCGTGACTATTTGGAGATTTTATATGTTGGATTGTAAAAATGAGCAAGTACCTATTTTTTGTGATGCATCATTAAGTGCATAGAGAGCAGTAGTTTACTTTAGGTCTTGTGATAATAATTTAAATCATAGATTTTCATTTATTATGTCAAAAGTAGCACCTTTAAAGAAATTGACTTTGTCAGATATAAAATTAATGAGTATTAATTGGTACTAGAGTTGGAAATTATATTAATATATTTAAGGGTAAAATTGAAAAAGTAGTCTTGTGGAGCAATTCAATTATTGTGTTGCATTGGGTTAAAGAGTGTGCAAAGAGATAAAAGTAGTTAGTTGCCAATAGAGCCAAAGAAATTCAGGGGATTGAGTCCCGGTGACAGGTATTAGTGTTCATCTGAAGATAATCCGGCAGATATGTTGATAAGGGGTGTTCTGCTGAAAATTTGGTTCTGAATGTGAAATGGTGGTTAGGTTCAGAGGTTGTGAATGGATAATGAGAGTTGACCTAAAAAGGTTATGAAACCTTCAGCAGATGAAGCAAGCGTAGAGGTATTAAAAGAGAAAAAGGGAAACCTGAGAAAAGTTTTGTTGTTAGATTAAAGTGCATTGAAGAACTTTGGAATAAGGTTTCAAGTTGGAGTAAGTTGCATGATGCAGGAGATTTATTAATTAAAGAGAAAATAACTTCAACTTTGTACTTGCAGACAACTGAATTAAAAAAAAGCTTATGTTGTTTTAATAAAACATGTACAATATGCTAACTTTACAATGAAAATACCAAATTTAGAAGAAAGGAAAGTGCTAAAAAACAGCTCTTTAAATTCACTGAGTCCTATTTTTAGAGAAATATAGCTTCCTTAGAATTAGTGGTTGTTTGAGAAATGCCATCTTGACAGAGACTTAAATTTCCATTTTGTCGAAAATCCATCCAGTTACATGATTATTGGTGAATTTTTATCATCTAAAGAACTGTAGTGTAAAAAGTCAATATTAATTAGTTGAAAATATTCATTTTTTCTATTTATTACTATTTAACAAAGAAAATTAAAATGCCGTTATATCGAAATTCGAATACACAAGAGTATATAAAAAATACAATCTAAATGAAGTAACAACGATACGACGACTGCTAACTTGAGTTTTTGTTTATAGCCTTTTGGGGTAGTTGGAGCGCATGGGGAAAGGAAGAAATGCCAACATTCAAAGCACTGACGCCAACAAGTATCAACAAGGAGGTGTAGTTAATAAACTCTGTTATGAAACTTATTATTAAAGTTATTAGATTATAGGAGAGAAATCTGCCATTTGCAAAGAATTACAAAAATAATGTTACTTGTGCACAATTTCAGTATAAATTTTCAAAACAGATGATAGCAGATTTACCCTCATCCAGAGTGAATCCAAGCAGATTATTCCTAAAATGTAGTATTAACTTTTGTGGACCATTCTAAATTATTCATTGACAGGGTAGAGAAGTGAAACCTTAAAAAAATGTACGTGCACATTTTCGCATATTTCTTAATGAAGGTTGTTCACTTTGAACTTTTTAGTGATTAAAGTGCCAATGCATGTTTTACAGCATTAAAAATATTTATGTCAAAGCAATGAAAACTAGTGAAATATTCAGTGATCATGGTTCCACTTATATAAGTGCAAAAAATTACTTAAAAGCTTCAGTAATGGAAATGATTGGTAGTTAACTGAATAATGAAAGTCTAAAATGAACTAGGTTCCATCTGTTCCCTATTTTAGATGCCTTTGGGAGATAGCTGTAAAGTTGTTGAAGTATCACATGAGATGTGTTATAGGGTCACAGATATTTTCACAAGTAGAATTTACTACTGTTTTGACAGAAATCAAAGCAGTACTAAAAGAGGTTATTCTTAACCTTAATTAGTTGTGGTTTCTGAAAACTTTGTTTTTTCATTTAACTTTGTTTTTTCTGTAGAATTTCCCCATTAATTTATCATGCGTTACTATTGTGTTCATTATATATTACTTAAAAATATTTTAAAAGTTAAATGACTGATGATGTTGAATGATTAGTTACTGTAAAATACTAATTTATGTTTTATCTATTTTTCAACAGATTCTTTTTCTTGTATGCAAATGCTATTTTGATAAAGTTAAAAAAAAGTCACAAAAAGTATATTTTATAAATTAAAATTATATTATAAACAAGATTGGCAGGCAGTTATACATAAATTGGTACAAATTCAACTATTTTTGAAATTGAATTTTACTTATTTTGAATTTAAATTTTTAGTCACCAGAAATTTTACAAGACTAAATAGTTTAATTTCAAACTATTGTGTGATTAATGCATTAAGATTTAAGGTTCAGTATTACAAAACAATACTGAAAATCATTTCTAGAATAATCTTAACCATATTTAATTTAATTTTTCATGTACAATAGTCTGTAGTCATTTGAAACTAAATTACTGTTTAGATATTTAAACATACAAATTTTTTTACATTATTTGATTAAATTTAATCAAATAAAGTGTACCACAACCATTAGATTCTAGTTTTAAAATTCATGATATATGAAATATTTTTCTTATAAAATACCACACAAAATTTATATATTTAAATAATTAAAATTTTACTTAAATGCAAAAGCATTTACTTTAATGACACTGCAAGTACACTATTCCTTTATATATTATGCACACATTTATGTATAATATGTAAAGCAGGCTACGTTATGATTATGCATGTATTATTCAATAAAAAATTAACAATTTATGTTAACTATAATCTATAAATTCTTGGTAAGAAACAAAATTTTAATTTAAACTATACAAATGTTTTCAGTTTGTTAGATAAAGGAATTTTTACAATAACATAACACTTGATTTCATAATCTCTTCACATCAAAAGAGACTTACTGAGAAAGTTTCTTAAAATAAAAAAATCCTTTTCTTTTATAAAAGCAAATAGGGCAAAATAAATTATCGAGATTCCAATTAAATGGTTAATACTTAAACAATAGGATTTTTCTTTCTGACTTTTGTAAGAGTTTAAGAAAAATTCCAGCATTGCATTAGTACATAAATTGTAAATTAAAGGATAAAAGTTACATAATTGAATCTTTAATATTATTTAATGCACATTAAATGTAACAAATATAAATAAGTTATCTTTAAAATGATGTTAAATGAACTTATATATCCATAAAACATGTTATCAAAATATGAAGTACCAAAAATGAAATTTATGAATAAACTAACAATTCAGAATTTTTAAGTTGTGGTTGTTAATATAACATTAGTTCTATACATTTTAGCATAATTCTTGTCTAGTTCATATTCATTTTGTAGTTACATACTTGAAAAAAATAACTGCACACACAAAATCATTGTTTAAAACCAGAATTAAATATAATTTTATCTTTGACTTAAAATATGTATTTTGTTTCCTTGTTTTATGAATTCAAAATATTTAATTTATCTCTCCAAATTTTATCACTGCAATAAAATAAACTTCTATTTAAATAAAAAGGCTTTAATTAAATATCATATCTGGAATTAAAAAGTTTTCTATTTAAAATTTAGAGAATTTTGTCAAACAATGATATTTGCATAATTTAATGATATAAAATAATTAGATAATTTAGTAAATGATTTACCACTTAAGTTTCAAGAGCTTCGTTTAATGATTTTGGCATATTGCATGTAATTCACATCAATATCAATTTAAATTAAATTTGGAGACATTTGAAACAGTATTCACAAATGTTTACCAGATAAATGTGAAAAAGTAGTTCAATTTAATTTTCTAAATGCTGTCTATCAGTAAAGAAAAAAAAAAAAATACGACAATTAATGAAGAGTTTAATGTATTGTTTCTTAAATAATGAAATGACAGCTTTAATAAATTTCACATGTAGTTTTTCATAAAAATATATACTAACTGTACTTAATTTTTATTAAAAATTGAAGAAGTAAAATTTCATGAGAATAAATGGAAAATATTTTATTTTCCAGTTAATGAATAATTTAACAGCATAAATAAAAATGTTATATTATAAATAAACTTTAAGTTTTAGAGTAAATATCTTAAAAAATAATGATTCCTTTACTTCTACAGCTTTAAATAATCCACACATGGAGCAAAATAAAACTTCAACAAGGAGAAAGATTTTAGTTCATTGATTTGTCACTGAACTGTTTCTTTTGGCACAGTAATTATTTTGACCAGTGCTTACAATTTAAAATGAATTTATTACAACATTCATTAACAAGGAGGGAATCAGATCCAAAAATTGTTAAAGCTCACAGCACAAACTTATAATTAAACCTAACAGTTCAGATGGAAATGATTTTGACATAAAAGAATCATATATTTTTAACACTCATTGTTTTTTAAGTGTATATCTCATTGTTAAAAGATGCAAATAGTTATTAATAACTATTTGCATCTTTTAACAATGAGATATACACTTAAAAATTTTTTTACCACTTTTTATTGATTAAAATGCAATGTAAAGTAGTAATCTTAATACAAAACTACCAAAATCTGAAGCATATAATAATGGATTAAAATTTTTTTAGCAATTTACTCACTTGTATCTATTACAATGCAAGTGATTTATGACGAAATAAAACCAATAAAAGATAATTCCTTTTTTATTTTATATGAGTTTATATAAAATATTTTTATTATTGGAAATTCTTAAATTTTAGTAACGTTCAGATGTCTTTAATCAAATAACTTAGTACTTCTGAAAAAAAAAAAAAAACATTCCAAAATATATTTATTAGAACTTAAGTTGACTACTACAAAAAAGACAATTCATGAAATATTATCCAAGTGTGACAAGGATTCAATAACTTTAATTCAGCAACCTAGTAAGGACACTAAAATAAGTTTAGCTTTTCTTTAAATCCAATTCAATTTTTAAAAAATAAGAAAATCTCTGGAAACTAGGAATGTTTTATGGTAAAATTAGAATATAAAAAAATTATGGTGGTTGTATAGTTAATTCTCAGGGCTTGAATTGAGCTATTAATGAAACTCCTTTAAGCTATAGGTTCTAGTGAAATCAGATTTTAACAGACAAAATGTGAACTTAAAGTAACAATCTAAAAAAAATTAATTAAAGTTCTTAGTAGCTATTTTGCTCTAAGTATCTTTAAAATTACCAGCATTTGAAAAAGTCTTAAAAAATCATATTCTACAAGCTTTTGTAATTTTAAGGAGCTATAAGAAAATTAGTTTAAAACAGTTTTGTAAATAATAAAAATTAAAGTAAAATAAAGATATAAAATAGGTTTTGCACAATTACAACTAAGATACGTTTAAAGTTAATGAACACACAAAATAAATGGTCATAATTTAAGTATAAATTACAATCAATTAAAAAAGATTCAGGCAGTTCATTTCACATTTATTACGCAAGAAACAATGTTTCGATTAAACAGATATACAGGTACCAAGTTCATAAAAATCCTTTTCTTCACTGACATTTATCAAATATTTCTCTTATTAAATGTCAGTGAACGAAAGGTTATTATATAAATTAGATATTAATAATTTAATAAACACTGTGATATTCTTTACGACCCAATAAAATAGTATTCAGCATCTTAATTGTAAAAATAGACTGAAAAATTAATAATTGATAAATTTCTACACAGCAATGTCATTACTGTAATCAGAGTCACATTAGAAAAGTAAGAAGCTAAGTTACTAAGAAAAATTTGCTCAAAACATTGAATGATTAAAAACTAAACAACTATTTTGTAATGAATAAAACAACTTAAATATTAACTTAAAATGTATTAATACAACAGATACAGTAAAATATCTTGACTTTAAGCTCTTAATTTTGTGAAGACATAAATTTATTAAACACTGTTTTACCTGGCATTTGAGCTATCGATGGTATAGCAATCTGCTTTTAAACGAAAATACCAAGATCCAGCTTCAGGGTAAGGGACAAAAAGAGTGGAAAATCGATTTTCCCAGGTAGACGTATTGACTGTCAAATATGTACCATTACATTTCTCAGAATCCTCAGGAATAGGTCTAATACCATATGATAAACAGCCAGAAACAGAAACTTTATTCTGAGAAATATTCTATAAAGCAGAAAATTTACTTAAGCAAAAAATAAAATGACTGATAAAAGTTTAAATTTCACAAACAAAAGTTATTTTAGCAGTAACAAAGTAACAAAATAATTTTATAGTGTTTAACATAATAAGTTTATAGCATGATAAAAATCGCAAGATATATATATATATATATACTGCAAATAATTTTTCAAAATGAATATTTCTGAAGTATCTTAAAAAACTATATCCATATATGGCAAAATTTTGCTTGCACTTGTTGTAACTGACAAGATTATATAGACACACACTAGATCTTAGCAAGTTGGTGTCACATTCCTTATCTATTGTAAAACAGTATTTTAGAATAGATAGTATTCAACCAAGTTATTTTTATGAAGTTGTTTGATTTTTTTAGCATCATATCTCACAATAAAATATTTGATGAAACTGATAAGATTACCCACACGCAGGTATTAACAAGTTAGAGTACTATTTCTTCCTTCACCAATGTTAAATCTGCAATAATGCCTCAAAAGCCACTTAGTCCAGTTACTGTGAGAATTTATAAGGCCTATTACTTTGGTCTGATTAATTTTTCTACATATAGGCGTTCTGTGGGTATAATTCATATTTGTTGATAAACTAATTTAAATCTAAAACTCCCGTTGGCTTACATATTCACTACTAGAAATTTGTTGGGAAAATTTTTAGCCATCTGAAAATTTTCAAAAATTATTTCTCAAAAATGTTATTTTTGAAAAATAATTCATAAAAAGTATTTTTCAAAAATTACTCTCTATTTAAAAAATTATGTTCAACTAGAGTTCATAAAATAATCAAATA
This sequence comes from Latrodectus geometricus, assembly GCA_026290005.1. Classification (NCBI taxonomy): domain Eukaryota; kingdom Metazoa; phylum Arthropoda; class Arachnida; order Araneae; family Theridiidae; genus Latrodectus; species Latrodectus geometricus. The sequence continues at coordinate 1,111,218 of JAPDSC010067202.1, forward strand.
AAAATAATAATAATAATAAAAACTTTCAGAGTGAACTTAATTAAAAAGTGTTAAAAAAAATTTTAAGACTAAAGATGTTTATTAGATTAAATTATGAATAAAATTAATATATTTTAAATTTTTAATCATTAATTTTCTTAATGTGAAGGACATAAATTTCAAACATGTTTAATTAAAGTATTTCCATAACAATGTCAAATTGTGACATACATAATTGGCAATAACCTGGTAATTTTAAAGAAAATAACAATCTGTATATTGACACCAAATTGACTTTCTCTTTAAAGAAACCAAATAACTGCAAGTTTTACCGATTTTCACTGAATTTCTTACAAAAGAAAAATAAACTTTTACATTTAATTCATTAGAATTCAAAATAATACATTTTAGTTTATCCTATGATAATAAAAATCGTCATTACAAAATGCTGATGATAGGGATCTTAATTCAGAATCCTTTAAGGTTCAATTACTAAAATTATAGTGGAATATTATTTTGTTAAGACAAAATAACACAGGGTCCTTCACACATTGAAGAGCCATGAATGATGGCATATAATAATTTTCATTTTCAATTTCATCATCTGGGACCTTTTCAATGAATTTTAATTTTACCCATTCTTTAAACACACTGACATATTTATGAATACAATTCTTCTCAATTATACTTTGATATTTCATTTATGTTGTTTCAATGTTAAGTTCTTGTAACTGGGTAGTTTGTTCTCACTTTTAAATGGTAAATGCATTTCATATCTGCCACCTGGAAGAACCTTTAAACTTCTCTCAAAATGCTTAATTGCTTCTGCATAATATAATTTTCCTTTAAGACTTTCAACTGAATCTCTTATACCAATAGTTTCTAGATCACACAATTCTTTTATATTAAAAATAGACAGCTGCATGGACAATATACTAACCACTGATTTATATAATTGTCTTTTATTTATAGCAGACATAGAAATTGTTACATTTTTCTTAAAGCCTTCTCTCTTTAATTTTACCTATTAGAGTATATCCTAGCATAGTTTCAACAGCCATTAAATCACATTCAAATGCAATGTTTACACCGGTTAAGATTAGCTCTATAGTATCAGCTCCCATTAAAAGAACAATATCATAATGAGATGAGCAAATATCAGGTACTTCAATAAATTTTTCATTCAGATTCTTTATTATTATTTATTTTTAACTTTAGGCAAAATAGAACTTATTTTGTTTTTAGAAAGAACCTGTATATTTGCAAAAATAATCACCTGTCACCCTCTTCCCAAACAAACTGTGAACCATGGTTTGTTTTGATATAGATTGTGATAGCAATTTTTTCAACTGCCCTTGTAGTGATGTAGGAATTTTCACTACTGCTATCTAGAAGGCTGGGTAAAACCAGCTCTTTATCTTTATTACAAATTTTAAACATAACTATTTGAAAATATACATTTGTTTCTTTTGACTGATTAGGAGTATTACTTATATTAAGAACATTATTATCAGACTCTTCATTTTCTATAACATTGCCCTCTTTTTTAGGAATAACAAAATGTGATGAAATTTATCAACATAAAAATCGCATTTTATTATTTTATTATGACATAACCGGATTGAATGATTTCCTTTCAATTTTTACAATAAGCTCATTTTTTCATAAGAATATTCTTCCTATCATTTAAGGACATTTTCTGAGATAAAAAGACATTAAGAACTAACATGATTTGTTTTTGAAAAAATATACACTTAACTTTGACTGACCAGCGTTTGTGACCAAAGATAGTGCATCAGTATCATGACCTTATGTGTTTTTTTTTTTTTTTTTTTTTTTTTTTTTTTTTGTGGAGCTCCGATTCCTGATAGGGCGAGAAAATTTATTTCTTCACATTGTACCTCTGCTTTTAAGATGTTCATTAATCGCTCCAATGAACAAAAGTCTGCATCTGTTTCATAACAAAAGAATGATTCATCTATGTTACAGCTCTTTTCCCAAACTCGCAATACTTGTTCAGGCAGGCAGGACTCTACAGGTAATTCCAAGAAATCAGCGAATATTTCCTTCATTCTTCCTAAACATTCCAAAGCTATCAGCTTGCTTTCAAGTAAATCATATAGTTCAGATAAATAAACTTTTCCTTTACCGGCTGCGTTTTTCATCACCAGGTTTTCGAGGTCCCAACATAAATTTGATAATTTCTCTGCTGAACATTACTTTTAGTTGAATGCATAGTTTTTCTGAGTGAGTGGTTAACTTTCTACTAATTTAACTGCTTTGGATTTGGGTATTACATCTAGAGTAAATACTGAAGTTTATCTTCTTCAGGAATATTGTCATCATTATGGACTTTAGAAAATTGCGAGCATAAGTTTAGGTAATCCTTCGACTCACCGGAAAATCTTTTCAGTTCCAAGCAGGCTAGTTTAAATTTATGCTTTTCTCCCATTAAGTCAGCTTAGTTGCAGCAGAATCTTAACAAATTTTTGTTTTAAATTTTGCCAAAATGAATGAAAATCTATCTTGGTATTCTTCAGCCTTTGAAAAATCCTTTTCATACTTTATCTCTCTGCTTGCACTATTTAAAAGAGCTTGAGAAATTATATCTTGCACTGTCTCAAGGTGAGAGAATTTATCAAGTAGCTTTTTTTGGAAAAAACATAGTTAATCTAATGTAGTATCCTCTTTATCCAAAGCTGTTTCAGCATTATTTGCACATATTGAGAAGGATTGTCTTAACACATTTCTTTTCTTTATTTCTCACTCCATAGTTTTTATATCCAAGAAAAAATAAGTAGGATATTAATTCAGGATAGTTGCTATGTCTGGCACAAGCATGCTATCCCTGTGCCAGACATAGCATGCTTGTGCTCAATTTGGGAATGGAAAAGTGTTCCATTAATAAGGAAAAACTGAATTTTAATGAATTCGGTTTTGTTAAGCATTGCATTAACCCTTGTCACAACGAAACAGTACAGTTAAATTATATAAAAGAATTAGATTTCATAGGATGTTGGTTGAGTTTTGAGGCGCAAGGTCCAGAAAGAACAAACTGCACCAAAAGTAATATATTTATAATATAATACAAAAATAATATAATCTTCTACAAAATCCAAGCTTAATATTAAAAAGTTAAAATATAAAAATATATGTACGTATTTTAACAAAAATTTTATAAAATCAATATGTATAAAAATGAAAATCAAATTATAAAATTTAAATAAAATAAATTAAACCAATTGCTTTTAAAAAAGTAAAAAGATTTCTGTAGGGAGGCTCCTCCAACAAATCAAATAAGGTTAAAAGATTGCTTTTAAAAAAGATAAATCTGAAATGGTTAAAAACTGGACATATTAAAATATGAAAAACAGTAAATGGTTTATCACACCAGGGATTCAGTTCACTTAGGAATAGATGTCTATGTGTGAAACGTGTGTGTCCGATATGAAGGCGAGTTAAAATAACACCTGCTTTTTGTAGCAGTAAAACAGATAATGAGGTGACGGATGAGAAGATAATATGCAATTTCTTGATAACCTGCATATTCTATGATTCCTGCCAAAGGGAATAAATAAATTTTTTAACACCCTTTCTCAAATCAGAGAGCGGAACTGATGATAAAATTTGACCTGATGCAGTCTTTGCAGCTGCATCAGCTCACTCATTTCCATAAGAACTATGAGACTTGGTACCCAACAAAATAAAATTTTGTAACCTTTGCCAGCAAGGGATTCCAATACTCTGAAAATCCTGGACATAAAAGGATGAATATTAAAAATATTGCCCCTCAAATCTTTCAAAACACTCATGCTGTCAGTGTATATACAAAATTGATGATAGTCATCTGTATTCACTAGCTGAAGAGCATGGTATATAGCTGTTGCTTCAGTAGTGATGATGGAGCAGGATGAATGTAGGTTGAAACTAAAAGATGTATTATTAATAAAAATTACATAGCCAACATGTTTTGATTATTTAGACCCATCTGCGAATACAGGTTTGTATGATTGATACTGACAGTGATGAGAAGAAAAGAGCTATTGAAAGACAACAGTTGTTGTGTCAGATTTTCCATATTGAGCAAATTAATAAATAAAAGTAAGTGTCAGATTATACCAAAGTGGATGAGCAAAGTAATGTGTTGATTCAATCCTCAAATCACATAAATCATTAAGAAACAAATGTGTTTTTACTCATGTGAGAAAAGGTGGGATGCTCATCGTATGAGCATCATATAGTCTCTTAATAGAGGAATTAGGAGCCATGGAGCGTAATGGATGATGAGGGATCAACATGATATTATAATAGTAACCGAGGGCAACTGCATTCATTGCGTGTCTAACGGTAGCATGCAAAGACTCTGGACGGATGATGTGCAGAATACGCCCGAACATATCCTTATAGCAGAGTGATGAATTGTGTCCAATTTACGTAAATATAAAGATCCAGCTGATACGTAGACAACACATCCATTGTCAATTCAAGATAAAATTAATGTTTGGCATACTCGAAGGAGTGATGTGCGATCTGCATCCCAAGAAGTGTTTGAAAGAGCTATGAGGATATTAAGCGATCACTCACACTTCTTCTGCAGGTATAAAACTTGTGGGAGAAAAGTTAACTTATGATCGAATATCATTATCAGAAATTTTACCTCACTGATTGGTATAGGAGTACTATTTATGTATATTATTGGATTATTATGTAAGCTAGTCTTCTAGCAGAAATGGACACAATTGTTCTTGCTAGGAGAGAGATTATGGCCATTCTCAGCACACCATGCAACTAATTTATTTACAGCACTTTGCAATTGTCTCTCAATGAGAAGCATATTAGAACCCTGAGATAACATTTGTAGGTCATTAACATACAAAGTTCCATGAACAGAAGATGGGAGGTGATGTAAGATGTTACTTATATACAAGCTAAAAAGTGTTACACTTAAAATTGATTCCTGAGGAACACCCTCAGATTTTGTAAAAGTAGTGGATGTATATAGACCAATACAAACTTTAAAAACATGGGAGCTTAAAAAGTTTAGCAGGAATATTGGCAAATTATCCCTGAATTTAAAATTATATATCATATATAGAATTCCATATTACCATGTAAGGTCATAGGCCTTCTTGATGTCAAAGAAAATAGAAATCAAATTATTTCTTCGCAATAAAGCATTGCGAATTTGGGTTTCTAAATATGTGATATTATCAAGAGTTGATCTCCTTTTAGGGAAGCCACTCTGATTATTAGGAATACATTTATAATTTTCCAAGATATATATGAGTCGGTCATTGACCATACATTCAAGAGTTTTATTTAAGCAACTCGTCAGAGCTATTGATCGATAATGTGAAGGTTCTGATGGATCCTTACCAGGCTTTAGAATTGCAATCACAATTGCTTCATTCTAAAGTGATGGAAATTTATTTTCAGTCCAGATCCTATTGAACAAAAGGAATAAGTTCAATAGGGTGTCAGGACTGAATGTTGAAGCATGTAACAGCTGATTCCATCAGGTCCTGGACTGGTGTTATTGGGCTGCTTCAATGCTTTCTTCAGTTCCAACATCTGAAATGCGCAGTTATAAGGAAATCTTCAGGAACGAAAGTTTATAAAAGTCGGTACTTGAGACACTAGCAAACGTTTCACCAAGGACATTAACGATGTCCTTCGGAGAAGAGTATATAGCAGCTCTGATTTTTAAGATAGAAATTGCAAATTCTCTATACATACCATTGGTTGCTTGCACTTTCTTCCCTAACTGCTTACTGGATATCCAAGATGTTATTGTAGAAACATAGTGAGACCAGGATTCCTTCCGACTTTGATGACGAGCTCTGCAAGTTAATGTTTTTTCTCTTTTAAAGGCAATAAGATTCTCCATTGTGGGGTACCTCCGAAATAACCCCAATAACTTCCTTTGTTTGTTTTTTTATCAATTTCTAGGCACTTAATATTCTACCATGGTTTTTAATGCTTTTTTGGTATAGAAGAATTTCTAGGTATTGCTGCATCAGCTGCATTTATAATTGTTTCTGTGACTTTGTAAACAGCATTATCAATATCCTCGATCATAAGCATTTTATCATCAGTGCCTGCAATTGTGTAAATAACCTCTAATCTGCTCGACTGTACATGTAAGTAGGTAGGCAATGTCGCATGCTACTACCTCCAGTCTGGCAGATGACAAGAGGAAAATGATCTGTATGGTGCAAATATTTTCTACTGTTAAATTTAACAATGGCAGAAGTGAAGGAGAACAAATGGTGAAATTGAGAAAATGAAATGTTCTTGTAGGTGTGTAGAAGTATGTCTTTTTGTCGATATTGATTAGACAGAGGCTGTTATCAGAAATAAATTGCTCTATCTGACGACCGCCAGAATTAATATCATTACTTTCCCACAGAGAATTATGTCCATTAAAATCACCTAGTAACAAAAATGGAGTGGGCAGCTGATCAACTAAATTATCAAGTTCCTCTTGGCAAATGACATCATGTAGTGGTAAATATAAACTACAGACTGTAATCAAACAAATTGTGTAAATCCTCACAGCCACAACCTATAGAGTAGTATTTAATGGATGGACAGTACCGGGAAAATTATTGGATGTTAATATACATACACCTCCAGACCCTGTACCATCATCACCAGTCTTTTCTAAAGCATTTAAACCCACGCAGAGTAATGTTATTTGTAGACTTCAGGAGTATTTCCTGAAGTGCAAAACATGTGGGATTATGAGCTGAAATTAGAGACTTGATGTCACCAAGAATGCAAACCATGGCAGTTATAAGTAATAAAGGAAGTTATTTAAATTTAAAAGCTCGCTTCCCAGAGCTGGAAGTCATGTCATCTGACATCTCCTCAAACAATATGTCATAGTGAGGGATGAAGAGAAACCACGTCAGCTTCCAGGGATAAGGCTTTACGGGTGGATAAGGACAACTTAAAAAGGCCTTCCTTTGAAGATTTTAGTTTGTGAGCCTTCATGGCTTTTGATTTTGCTCATAGAGTTTCTTTTTTACTGTATTCTTAATGAAGGTTTTTGTATTTGGAATAAGGTTCTGGGATAATGTTGAAGAGGTAATCTCAGGATCTGTTTATGTGCTATTGTATTTACAGATTTTTCTGGTGGCTGTTGCATAATTAACTCCAGCTTGTGAAGTTCATGATATTATTATTCTTCTGGCCTCAGGATAGGAGATTTTTTGGTCAATCTTAACTGTGGTTATCTCTTTTTCTAGAATCCAGAGTGGACAACTCTGAGAGTAGAATAGGTGGTCATCTATTCTACTCTGGCAGTTGACAAACCTCTCCTTTGCTTTTCAGTTCAAACTACCATGGTCAACCAAACACTGCGAGTCAGGCGCAGGTGAGTTTGCCCCTGCAAGAGCTCTTTGAGTGTCTGAAATGCTGGCATGGAAAACATCTCAGGGGGTTTGAAATGTATGGCCTGACGGGTAGATTTATGTATGCTGCTTTGATATATTGTGGGAGGTCTGGGGTCATAAAAGTCAAAATGAAATGTTTAGTTTAAATTAACTTGTCATCCCTTCTGATTAGAATGTGTTTGATACCACAGACCTTTTGATCTTGCAGATTTTCCCGAATCTCCGTCATCACAATGTTCAACAAATCCCTAACTGAGATAATGGTACGCAAGAAATTAAGATTACCATGAGACACAACAGTCAATTCCAAATTAACCAAAAATTGCATATTTACTATAGAGGCTGCTTGGGTATTTGATGCAACCTCCACCAGTAAATCACCAGAGGGCATTTTCTGGATATTTTTCACTTCTTTAACTACTCCCCATATCCCCTTTGGAGTAAGAAAAGGAGGTTAGAATTTTGCTCAAAATTTGCAGTATCCATGTATAATTATAAAATTTCAGGACCTGACCACACCACCCACCACAGAGTCCAACAAGGGGTTGCAGAGCAGCTGCACCAGTGCTAGCCAGATCCTATACAATCACAGTACATCCCTGAGACGGCCTCCAGACTTAATGAGTTATTCAGCAGATGCAAAGATCGCTTGATTCATAAAGACGATTGGTGTGCTGAGGACCACAACACAGCTCCCATTTACTTGAAGCAGAGACCAAAGTAATGTGGTGGTCTCTGGGGGCCTCAACTACCAGAATCCTCCTTTCAAAAGACAGGGGTCTCCACGCACGGCAAACACGTGATTTATTTCCCAAGAATAGCTAATAGCAACAGAGCGGAGACAGCTACTAAAGGGGAGCGCTCAACCTTGTATGAGGCAACCACAATGAGGGAGAAAAGTAGAAGAGTTGAGGAGAGAAGAAAAGAAAGGAGAGGACAGATCACTGGAGTACCTTGGGATTGTGACACCCATGTTTAGCTAAAGAAAGTAAGCCCCCAAAGGGGCTAGATTTTATGGGAAAAAATCTTTCAAATATATTGTTTAACAACATTAATTTTTTCTAGGAAGCCGTAAAATATTTAAAATAAGGAATCAAGATAAACACATTTGTAATTATTATCTGAGATGATCATTTTTAATGATAAATGAACAGAAACTTAATATTTTTCAAGAAAACACTTTTCTGTTTGTACTTAAGTACTTCACAAATAAATAATTTGGTAAAAATTAAAATTCATTAGTGAATATACCAATCCCATACTAAGCTGTCTAGACAAATCTAATATGATGACTATCTTTCCTCTAATGTACTTCGTAAATGATTAATAGTAATTTGTCAGTATTAATAAACGAAATATTAAAATGCAGATGGAAAATATTTACACAATTATGATAATTTGACACATTAAGTCTGCAAATTAAAATTTAGTTATTTCACGTGTAATGACTAAGATAAATAATTCTTCTAATAATATAATTCAAATTATATATGTGTAAATAAACATTTAAAAAAGAAAAGGACTACCATATTAATTGTATTAGATAGCAATTGTCAGTATCATTTAGAACTAATCTTTCAGTTAATTTTTAACGTAACATAAAAAATAAACTGTTTTGGAATAAAAAATAAAAACTTTAAATCTTTGTTAAATTAGTTACAAAGATACAATATTTTAGAATATAACTATTGTCAGCATTACAGTTTAAGAAACATTATGACTTATAAGTAGCCATATTTTAAGTTGAATGCAACCTTACAAGTAGCACATGATAAGCATTCAAATTCATACTGTCAACCTTTCTCTGAAAATTTAGAAAAAAGTTAATATAAATTTTTGAAAATTACTCAATTATCTCAATCTATCCCTAAATCCGTAAAAATATAACTAAATAGAATCAACAGAAAACATTCAAGTAATGAGATGTTCACTAAAACTCACTTTTTCACGAACTTATTGACTACAAATATTCATAAAAATCTGTTTCATTGGGTAATTCAACATTCCATATACCGTATTTTCCTGTATATAATCCACAGCGCGTATTATCCGCCTTTTTTTTCGAGTGAAAGGGAAAAAAAGCGTTACATAATCAGCAGCAATTTTTTTTGGTGAATAGTCAAAAATATGTACTGCTAATAATATGGGTGTCACATAAAAAAATGCATAGTATGATTAAAAATTTAATAAATTGTATAAGAAAAAAAAAAGGCATTTATTATAAAAAATATCAGTCTAAATCAACCTCATCACAAAGTGTGATAAACTTCAGAAGAAAGCCCATGATCAATCAAGAGCGATAATTTCGAAAAGATTCTTGTAAAACTTATCGATATTTAGCTTCTAATAACTTTTAAAAGGATGTTAGACATATTTAAAAATATATATACTTGCTTCGTTAATATTTAAATTGGAAAAATGGATTATTCACAAACTGTGTAGTTTATAGATTTTTCTTTTATACTGCATATGCTCTGTTTTTCACTTCACATTAACACGTTTGTCACCATAATTTTTTTTGCTTTCACTATAACTTTTAATTTAAAATCAGATGTGTAGCTTAAAGAAATTTTCGCTTCCATATGACGATATACGAATCTGAATATCTTTAAAACAAAACAGCTCACGTCAAGACAAATTGCTAAATGACGTTAGTGAATTTACAACTGTAATATCTTTACAAGGAACTGAATTCGTTCTTGAATGTAATAGAACAAAGCCGATTATAGCTTAAATAACTCACCTGTTATTTATTTTATGAAACATAAACTGTATTTCTTTCAAAACTTTCTTGTAAGCTTTTCTGATGAAGAATATTTTTTGTCAGATTATCTGCGGTGGCGTATAATATGCACAACGAAATTCGGAACTTTTTTTTAACACATATAACGGAGATTATATACAGGAAAGTACGGTACTCAGAAAAGCTAATTATTTTGCAAAATATTTGGTAGAAAATAAAACAGCTCACATCCTGAAATTTATATGTGAGCAATACTTGATATTAGACGCTATTAAAAAAATGAATACAAGTGATATTTGCACACATTCTTTTTAAATATAAATTATGTATTAATTATTCAATTAAAAATAAGGTAACTTTCAAATTTTAACTTTTATATTTACTAGCAAGTTCTAATAATTTAAAAAACAATTTTTATTAATTTTTCTTTTTGTCCATTTCCTATTGGGTTGTTCGGAATGTCATTTCATTTTTTCACCTGAATCAGTTTTTGCTAGAGAAAACCAACCATTTAATGATTACGAAATCATGCTACGACCAGAAAGATGGTAAAAGGTATTGGACTAAAATTGACGATATACAATTAAAAAAAAATATTTATTTGCTATACATTTTGCATTTTCATATAAAACAAAATCCCTTTCCAAACAACCCAATAATAATTCAACAAATTCAACCATAACAAATTAAGACAACTTTATATTATAATAAACAGTTTTATCTTTTATATAAATAAACACTGAAATAAAAATACTCTTGAAAACAGTTTTTGCATGGAAAAAAATTTGGAATATAATTTAAGGAGAACAAAAATAGCATCGCATCTGGGTGATTTGTGCGCCAGCACACGGATTATTTTTGTATATTTTGATTACAAAATGAATTTATATTGTTTCCATTTTTAAGTTCTAGCCAATTCTTTAAACTATTTTACACACATAGCTGTTACAAGAACTTAAAGGAGATGGTGGTGGTATCTTGACAGAATACCATTGCAATAGCAAAGCCATGTTTATAGGTTTTATAAGTATCTCTGATGCACTATTTTTTACCACAAATAAAAGTTTATTTTGAAAGTATGGTTTATAAGATGTAGATATAACACAATACTGATGGACACTAAAGTCCTTAAGCATAAAACAAGTATTTTCTTAACCTATAGCAACCATTTGCTATTCTCCAAAAAAATTAAGCTCATATTTAAAACAGAAAATTAAATACATGAAACATAATAATAGCTCTCTTTAATAATATTTATTTAATAGGTGATTTTTTTAATTTTCTTTAAGATACTGTAAATGTTCTCATTCTTTGGAATTTAATGACATGTTTAGGAAATAAATGTTTATATTGTAAAATAAATAAACTGAAATAAAATTAATATTTAAAATAATGTAAATGAACAAGGACATACAATATTTGAATTCTCACATATTTACTAATTTAATAGATAGTACTGTATAAAAATTTAACTAATAAAAATTTTTGTAATAGTTACCATGAATGGCGAGACAGCTAATTCTATAAAAAGTGTTCCCCCAATATCAATTGTTGGCAGGACTTTAAAACTTGTAAGAGTGTACTTAGAATTTGATATATTAAGTATGAAGGGATATGTATCTTCTTCATCAGGATAAAGGTTATATTCGAAAGCCAAATTTGTAGAAAATGAAATGCGTATTAAAGGAATTTCAGGCCAACATAAATCAGTTTTTGTTGTGCTGTTTGTAGAGTTTTCAGAAGTATTGAAATTGCTTAATGTTATTTCAGTTGCATATTCTGATTTAAAATTAATATTTCCTGCAGATATATCCTTACAATCTAGAAAAAAAAAAGAAAAATTTACATAAAATCAGAAAAAATCTGAATCAAAGTTTTAAAAAATCTAAACATGTCAAAATAAACTACTCTTATTATCTATTAACTGTGTTAAATTAAGGAAAAAAGTTTCAGTACAAAACAATATTTTGTAAAGAAATTTTTAGTTTTCCTAAAATATTCAGTTTCATCTTACCCCACATGTCATTTGTTTAACAAAGTAATAGAATACAATGATTTGTAAAAACATTTCAAAGTAAAAATTATTTATGTAAAATTTATTTCTTATTTTGCATTAATTTGTTTTCATTTTGTTTCTCAATTTATCAAGTGAGTATTTCACTAAATGTATTTTCAATTAATTTTTGACATATTTGGAAACAAAATGTAATGAACTCTGTGATATAATTCCATATCAAGTGCTTCACCTATTATGTTACAAATACAAGGTTCAGCTCCTTAGACTGAGAAGAGCTTAAAAATTCTCATTCTTCCATTCCTTTGGATTTAATAAAATATTTAGGAAAAAATGCTTATTTTTCCCCCAGCAACACTGAAATCTAAATTTGGAATACACAAGATTAAGGTCCTCATGAATTCTAATACATACAAATGTAGAAACTTTCTATCTCTCTTCATAAACAAAGCAAAATTTTCATTCAAATAAATAAAATGTCAATGCACAGAATAAAATGAGCTATTTAATCAAACTTTTATCAATATTGTAAATACATATAGTGATTTTAAAGTACTTATACAAAGAAGCAATTCTTTAAAGTTTTATTTTCATCCTATCTAAATCTAAAGTTAACTGATAAAAAACTTTTTCTCTCAAAGATAAATATACATACCATCTCTAGAATTTTAATTAATAATTTGTTCATATTCCTGTTAATGTGATTTTGTCTTATGGCATGCATAAGCAACACATAAAGAAGAAACTTAAGCATCATTGTATCTAACATTTTATAAACTGAGAATAAATCTAACAATATGCCTAGGTATAAATTTGTAATAGTTTAAATAGTCCTTTTAATCTTTGAAATTTTTATTTTAAATTAATAAAACTTTTTAATTCTTTCGAAAAATTTCACATTTTTTTACAATGATTAATGAATTCTAAGTTTCGTAAAATCGGAAAGAAAAACAAGATAATCAAAGAGTAAGAAATGGAAAATTCTATTACTCAGTAATATATGTGTGTTAACAGAAAACAACTGTTTTAATATTATTGGAACTAAAATTGCTCAAAATTCATAATCATAACTTTCTACACACTACTATTGACTACCTATTTTACTCAATGACATAATCAAATTTTTTCCTCTTTTGTTAGTAATATTCAAATAAATGTTATTATAAAAATAATATGAAAAAAAATTGCTTTAAAAATTCATGCTAACCTATGTAATTTTAATAACTACAAAAATATTTTTAATTCAAATTTATTAATAGCCTTTTTAACTGTGGAAAGTATATTTATTAAAAAAGTTAAAGTTAATCAAACTTGATACTGGTCAATGAAACCAATATTTTGGGAAAAAAAATAAAATTTATTTTTCCTCACCAACACACATCTTCACTCTTCATAACATGAATAAGAGTTAATATGGTCTTATTTTTCTATTCATGACCTTCTTTGTGACCTTACCAAGAATTACTAATTAGCTAGGGCTATTTTAATATAAGTAAGTTTCAAACTGTCAAAAAAAACCTACAATTAGAATTAATGTTATAACAAAATTAAACAGATTACCCGTAATAGTTGGTTATTTAAAATATTTTAAAATTCTCTAGTTTGAATGCACTTTAGATACTTGAAAAGTTTTAGTGCTAAAAATGAATAAATGTTAAAAAATTGAAAGTTAGTTGTCAAAGATCTCAAAATGATTTAAATGGTATGCCAACCTTTTAAAAATGAAATAAAAAATAAGCAAAGAAAGTGAAATGGAGAAAAAAATGATAAAAGATCAAGATTAATAGACAACTGCAAAATGAAAATTGCATTATACAAAAGTATAAATAGAAAGTGACACTGAGAAAATACTTTATGAGCAAGAGCTGAATTTAAGATTCAATGTTCCAAAATATAATAGTCGCAAAATGGATTCAAAGACAAACTGAAATTTTCTCTGGAGACATGTTTTGTAAAAGTAATTTTTAAGTGTTCTGTAAAACAGGAAATAAAAATGAAGATAAGTTTACTTATGGCATCAAACCATAGAAAAAGTTAAAGGCATGTATTGAAGCAATTTTTCAATACATGTAATCCTAACAAAATATTTAATTTTAGAATGTAAATAGCACGATTTGTAAAAGAGCTAACAAGACAGTCTATTAGTTCATAGAAACATTGTAACTCTCTAAGCTATAAATGTTTTGATAGCTGAAAAATAAATAATGAATGTTTTCTTAAAAATGGCAATCAAAATCAATAGGCTACAAAAACAATTTAACACAATTGAATATTCATAAAAATTATAAATGAATAGAATTTATGGGATATGAACAGCTAACTAACTAAAGGTAAGAATCAATTAAAAATCTGGATTATAAACATTTCTTTATAATTCAGGTTATGAACCAATTTTTATTAATTTAAATACCAAACATACAAATTTACAAAATTATTTAATGTACTTTTTCTTTGATATTTACCAAACATGATATTTGATTTTGTAATAAAGATATTTTATTTAGCTTTTTCAAGAGGATTGTGATCCAAATCTTAGAAAAATTCAAATATTTTCAGGTTTTTTGGAAAAAAATTATCTAACATAAATAGTTTTAGATTTAATACAATAGTTTTAAGTTTAACACAATAGTTTCATATATTTAAAAGTAATTAGCTGTATGGATACATTAATATACAAAAGATTAATTTTGTTATTAAAAAAATAATAGTCAAGATAATAATGCAATCACAAATATTTCATAGATTTAAGTTATAAAATTATTTACATGAAAATATCAATCTAACAAAATTTTCATACCATCAGTTTGAAGAATTAAATTAAAATCTAATGGTTCTGATATCAAATTCTCGACAGAAATATAATTCCAATTATCTATGGCAGGTACAAATTGTAAAGAACATAACTCAGATAGGCTACAATTGACAATAATTTCGTTAGACTGTAATGGTAGAGCCATTTGACGTGCTTTCAAAACAACCGGACATTTTTGAAAAGATGAACAATTTTTCAGAGTAATTTTACTCATCCAACTGGTCTTTGAAGCATAAAATCTGTAATAAAATTTTTTTTTAAAATATGAGAAATATAAGTTAATTTAATATGAGAAAACTTAATTTTCTTAATTAAAAATAAAAGCATTTTTATATTGAAAGTTTGGCACATGTTTTCATACAAATATAGAGCTTTTTTAAAAAAAACAGTTTAATATCATTTGCATTAATTTTAGAAACTAACAAAATACTTTATTAATATGTATTTTAGAAGGAAGTGAAAATCTTTTGACAAATTGTAAGTAGAATAAATGCAAATAAAACAATATTCCAATAACTAAATATTTATTTCAAAACTAAACATTTTAGATACAATATGCACATATATTTTGTAAATATAAAAATTTATTTGAAAAGGATTAAATTGCAAATGAACTCAGAAATTAAACACCAAAAAAAAGTACAATTCAAGTACAACAAGAATATTTATAACCAAATTTTTTTTTATCAATATGGGTCAACAGATTACTAGAACCTTATGTTTAACTATATATCAATATCTTAGCATTTTAAGTTGCATTTTAAAAATAATTCAATAGAAATATCTCCTATTCATCCTATTCCGCTTACAAAACAAAATTTAAAAAATTAAATGTTTTCATAATTAAAAAATGAATAATGAATGTTTTCTTAAAAATGACACTCAAAATCAATTGACTACAAAAACAATCGAACACAAATGAATATTCACAAAAATTATATATGAATGGAATTTACGAGATAGGAATAGCTAACTAAGTAAAAGTAAAGATAAATTAAAAATCTCAAAAATAATCATTTCTTTGTAATTCAGGTTATGTGAACCAATTTTCATTAATTTAAATACCAAACATATAAGTCCACAAAATGATGTAATGTATTTTTTTTTTTTTTTTTTTTTTGTTATTTACCAAACAGGTTATTTAGTCTTGGAAAAAAAAATATTTTATTTATCTTTTTTAAGAAGCTTGTAATTTAAATTTTGGAAAAATCAAAATATTCTCAGGTCTTTTTTAAAATAATGATCTGACATAAATAAAGAACAATGCAAAATTAAGTATAAAACAAATTACATGGCTTATTCAAAAGTAAAAACATAAATAAAAAATAATAAAACAATATCTTGCAAATACATTTTTCCACGTTGTTTTAACAATAATTTTGTGTTCAACTGTAGAATATTTTATTCATTTATCTATATTTTATATAAAATTCAAATGTTTCATTATTTTGCAATCAAAATGACAATTTTGAATAGTTTGGAGGAAGCAAAATGTTCATTTAGGATACAATCAAAACGATGTGGATAATCGCAAAGAACAGATTATACAACCAAAAATTATTGATAAAATAAAACAGCATTTATATTTTTAAAAACAATATTAAATAATAAGAAAAAACTCAAATAGTTATTTTCCACAAATTAAATAAAATTTTACAAAAATTAATTTAATAAATATAAATGTGTATTTCTCTGAAAGGGCAATCTTAAATTCATAGCCCAACTTTTTATACACAAATATGGGGTTCAATCACTTTTTCCTAACAATATTAAGAAATATTATTTAAATATAAGTTTTTGAAAGTTCAGTTTTTGACTGTACTGTTAATTTAATTATTTATATACAAATATGTATAAGCATATGTATACAAAGATATATACACCTAAGTCTGTTTTTACACGGTAGATTGGTTCCAGAAGAAGCCGTGTAAAAAAAAAAACGTGTAAAAAAAGACATTGATCTTATACAAAAATGGGTGATTTGTTCCTAATCTCTAAAACCTATTAAAATTAGTGAAAAACAAGAATTTTTAAGAACAAGAATTCATGTTTATTTTATTAAATCAAATATATAATGCTTATTTTCACAAGCATAGTAATTAATGATAAAAAAGATATGCACTCTAATCTTAAAAGTAATATAAATTAAATGTACCAAGAGCAGTTGAGCCTTCTCCATTTCGAAGGCGATCTAAAATTTTAATCTTGGTTTCCAAAGAAATTGCCTTCCGTTTTAGTTTTATATCTGACATTTCCTTTTAGGGATACATAAAATATTTAACAAAATTAAAAAACATAAATAACTGAATAAATACAAAATATTTTTTGGCTTACCTTTTATCTTAATGCGTTAAAATTAAATTTAATGGAAAATCAAATTTGCCTGCAAAAAATTTCTTTACCAAACACGTCTTATTGCATTGACAGTTCACAAAATATTAACACGTTTCAATTGCTCTGACCAGTAAATTTTATTGTATGCACATAAAGGGAATTCCCCTACTTGTTTGTATGCGCTAAAGGGGAATTCACTTAAATCTTTAAGCTAGTGTTCGCAAACTATCGATACTATCGATGGTTTCAGACTTTTTTCTTTCATAAATACTTTTTTGTGATATGAACATACTTCGCAAAAATTAAATTTGACAAAAAAAATTTAAGTACATAAAATTTCAAATCGTGCTAAATGGAATAAAATCGTGTAAAAAAATTAAAAATATTCAATTTTCAAACCGTGTTATATCAAAACCGTGTACAAAAAGACCGTGTAAAAACAGACTTAGGTGTAATAGCATTATTACAAAATAAGATTAAATGCTTACTAATTAATTTAATGTGGAAATTCGGTTCATAAAAATTGTAACTCTCTGCATCTAAGTCCCTATGACATTATAGCAAACATACGTAAAACCATGTCATTGCAGATATTGTCAGTTCCCTAGCGATTAGGTTGCGGTTGTATCAGGTACTAGCTGTGAACAGGTGACAAAAAAGCAGTTGGTTTCGTTTTAATTTTCCATTTTGTTACATAAAATAGATCAGGTGAATGATTTGATGCTGTAATGGCTTATTGTTGTGTTATTCCAGGTTATTGTAAACGGTCATGATTCTTTCTCTGCCACAAATATTTGGTCCACTTCGTTCTGCATAATAAGATATAATCTGAACTATATAACATAAGAAATATTTTAAAATTTGAATGACTGAATATAGAACAGTAGTGAGAGAGGTGAGGCAGACTTCTAGGTCTCGAGCTACTTTTAAATTTTTATTTGACCTGCGATCCTTCAAGGGGTCGCAGGGTTAAACAAGTATAGTTTAGGCATGTGCATCCTAAAACTTTGCATTGATCACCGCAAATGGTCTTGACGATCTTTCTTCCGATCGCAGTTCTCTTCATGCCCACCCATACTCTATAACCTAACAATAATTTTCTATCAACAATTTGGCGTAAACTTCGTTCCACAAAACAAGGCTTTTTTTTTGTAAATTAAAATTTATGAGATTAGGATTCTCTCTTGTAATTGAAAATAACTATATTAAATGAAAGCTAATAATTAAAGCGTTTCGAATAAAGCAGAAAATAATTTTAAAAATGCATTGTAACGTTATATGTTCAGAAAGTCCATTAAATAGGCAATTCAATCCGTAATGAGTTGCACCTATGAAACGAGTAACACTTTAAAATACTTATGCTCTAAAACCTTTAAAATATTATTTTGCTACATTCTGAGCACTTTTTCAGTTAACAAAGTAAAATGTATTTGTTTACGAAATATGAATCTTATTTCGTGTGTTGTTAAAAATACTAACTGCTGAATCTATCATAGGAACCAAAAATTATTTCAAAATTCATTAAGAGAAGGAAAGGTTAAAAGAATTTTGAAGTTTCTAAAAAGTGATAATTTTTATTTAACGTAAATGATTTGCGCTAAATAAAAATTTACTATAATATGTCTTTGGCATGAATTTTTTTATAAATTTAATCACTTTAACTAGAAACAGTTTTAATATTTTATAATCCTTTTGATACATAAAAAGAGGAAATTCAAATTTTTGTAAACTTTTATGCATCGAGCGTAAATTTTTCTCTTGTTTTACACATTGATAAGGTAATATGCGTTTCTGTAAACGGAACAAATATTAAAGATAACTTTAAAATACATTTTTTTACTTTTAAAAAATTTAGAGAAAATAGGTTTCTTCTTTATATAAAGAAGAAATATTTATTTTCTATTATATATATTTTTATTTATAGAATATTATACAAATTTCCATATATGCTATTTACAGAAAATATTGGTAAAAATTAACTATTTAAAAACAAATATTTATTACACCAATGTTGCATAGAAATTTAGGATAGATACAAATTAATTTCAAAATACTATTAAACTTAGATATTTGCCACAGCTAAACCTGGAAACGATTTCCACTTCATGTACAAATGCACCTCAAAATAGAAACAAAGAAAAGCATTTAATTCTACATTTTTTATTAAAGTTAAAATTCATTTGCAGTTTCATTGATCAAAAATAGCTTTAATTTATGCGAAATGTCATTTTTTGAGAAAATTATTTAACTTATAAATAATATCCAATACAGAATGCTTTCATTCATTCTGTAATCTACACAATCTGTTTTCAAATTCTAATTTTTTAATATTAGTAATTGTCAATTTTCTGTTTAACAATGAAATTATAATATTTCTTTTTAAATTTAATTTTTTCCCCTCAAAACTATTTATAATCCGTCATACATGTTTAATTAACATTTAGTAAAAATGTGTCACATGTAGAAAAAATAGTCATTAAATTTATCATTGAGAACATTTTGCGAACATTACCAGTCATAAAAGACAACAACTTTTTTTTTATAAAATAATTATATTTCTGAATATGCCAATTTCAGCTTCTATAAAATTTAGAAATTAATGACACAACAGTAATTTTGATTTCCTTTAACATCACTTATGCTCAAAAAAATAGAATATTTACTTTTGAATTCATATTTTGATTGCATTTTTCAAATAAATGTAGCAATAATTTTGTTACTCAGAAGACAATGTGGTTTAAAAGAAAAAAGACCCAATTTATATTTTTTTAATCAATATTTTTTGATTCAGTAACTGAAATTGTCATGTTACATAATCAGGAGCAATAAAAAGGACCGTATCTCAATCACATCTGACCTAGTAAAACAAAACATTTACAAATATCAAAGATATAACTCAATTACATTGACTTTTGAACAGCTCACTATTTCCTTTCAAAAAGTTTAAGTAATCCAAAAAATTATAATATATAATCAAAATATATTATAGTAATATTAAAGATAAAATATTTTTCATTGACAATTTGAAAAATCAGCAGCATAAAAATTAGATTATTTATTATTTATATCAGCCTTTATTTTATTCTAAAAGATGTAGTTATAGTAATCTTTTTCCTTATAAATGCACAAGAAACATTTTTTCCTTCATTTCTGTTCTAATGAAATTTTTATTTTGAAACGCACACATTTTAGAAATAAAAAATAAATCCAATCAGAGTACCTTAGTTTAAAAGACTTAAAAGTACATTTACATTAAAGAAATCTGGTGTATATAAGAATTACATGTGCATCAGAATTTGAAAGCATAATGATGCTATTATCATAAAGTATCACTAGGTATACAATACAAAAATTTTAAAAAGTATGGTCTTTTTTTAAAAAATAAATGGATTTTTTTTAATTTATAAAAATCACTTTATATAAATTAAAAATGCTTTAATCTTTTGATAATTTAGTACTTTAAAAGATATCTTCTAATCCATAAAACCACTTTGAAATATCTATTGAATGATTTCTGTAGTTTATTTTAGATTATTTTTAAGATGTCTCTCTACTCATAAATACAAACTTTTATCAATTTGTATTTCTAAACTTCTTATTTATAACACAATAAAATAAAGAAAATGATTAACATTCTCAAATTTGATAACTAGAATGGTTTTATGGTTTTCTTTCACTACAGAATGATTATGATACTAATGCAAAATTTAGGGTGTATTCGTATCATTATAATTGACTAATAAAAGATTATATATATATATATTCAGTAGTCAACAAAATTTAAGGGAAGATCACAAAAATAGCGATAACTCTTTTAAAAATAAGCCCATCCCAATGAAATTTGTATATGTTTGTAAATGTAAGTAAAAAGAGCTGAATAATACAACATCATGCAAAATAGTGATGCCATTGTCTGATTATGTCATCTCCCAGAAGCATAAAAATGGGTGTCTCAAAGCAACTGTTGCTGCAAATCTGAGTTTAGAAATCTGGAACAGTAAAATTTTAACAATGGCTTCCAGGCATCATTTGACAGAATAACTTTGATGGCAAACTACTGGGAGATGAAAAGAAGGACAAAGTCAGGTAGAAGTGGCTAAATGGCAGAATGTGAGTCTGTCAAAGTCCGAATGAAAGTTTGGCAACAATTTCTAACCAGGCATTCAGCACACAGAAGGTTCAGTAAAAGACAACCATGCATTACCACAAATGCTGATACTCGATATTTGTCATTACACTCACAAAGAAATGGAAGAGCAATTCTAGCTGAACTTGGATACTCCCTAGCTACAAGCTCAGGTAGGTTGGTATCCAGATCAAGCGTGCATTGAAGGCTTTATGAATATGGTCTTTATGAGAGGAGAGCAGTTATTTGCATCCCAATCACATCATGCCATAAATGGGACTATTTGCAATGCATATGTCAACATATCCACAAGACACAGGATCAATGGAGGGATGTTCTCTTTATGAACGAGTCCACGTTTACCCACAAAAGTGATAGGAGAATATGTAATTTGCTTTGACCCCTCAAACATACATGAAAGGTATGCATATTGAAGAGGCAGCACCTGTGTTTGGGGTGGTATCTTCTTGAGTGGATGCACATACTTCCTATCTTTTCCAGTGGAAATATTAATGTTCACACCGATAGAGATGGGATTCTTGATACTTATACATGACCTTATGCACAATAAATAGGTAATACTTTCATGCTACAGGTTAATAATGCAAGGCCAGATAAAGCTAGCACCCTGGATCCTTACTTTAAGCAGGAAACAATTGAGTACATGCTGTAGCCATCTTGGCCACTAGACATTAACCCAATCAAGCATGTTTGGGATGCTCTAGGACAACATGTAGCAGCTCTCAATCTCTTTTTTAAAACCCTAAACATGCTTCCAACTGCTTTGGAAGAACAGTGGATCGCACTTCCAACACAATTAATCGACAGCATAATCGAGAGTATCACACATCGTGCATGTGCTGTTTTGCTTTACGGAGAGATCATACAACAAAATTAAAGGTACTTATCCTACACTAAACTCACACCACCCATTTGTTTGTTCTATACATATACTAATTTTCATAACACCATTATTCTCTTGCGTTTTTTTATTCTCTTTTGTACCTCTTATGTGTTGTATAACATGAATAAGTTTAATTAAATTCATTCCACATATAACTTTTGGCATTATCGTCATTTTGTGATTTTCCCTTAATTTATTATAACCTGTGTGTGTGTGTGTGTGTGTGTGTGTGTGTAGAAACACACACACAACATTATTAATATAATGTGAATTTCTATTAAGTTTCTGTGAATAAAAGTGATAATTTTAAGAATGTGTTTATAAATATTACAACATGATCTTAAATACTAGCTTTTTTCACAAGTTTATTTCATGGTAATCTAAGAAATAAATATTTTGTCAAAAGAATAAAATATCAACTCTCAGAGAGGCCAAATAGTAGGAGTCTTCACTAGTTGGAGTAATCGTGATTAAAATATTCCCCGAATTTTATGTGTTTTTAGATATATGGTGACTAAAATCACGAAAGCATATATAAATTGCAGCAAAGTAAAATGATGGCAAGAGAAACTAAGTAAAATTATGGGTATTGAAGTGAATTGTAATGTCTAAAGAGAAAATAAATGCATCCAAAATGATGGTAGAATTTAATCAGGATCTTGATTGTGCATTTTGAGCAATTAAAATTAGATAGCACCTCTATATACAGACATTTACATCAGAGCAGAAATATTAAATCATGCATCACAGATATTAATAACAATTATTGTCCACTAAGAATTCACAACCACAAAACCTAATTCATTGATATGTGGAAGACAATTATACGATCAAATGAATCATCTTTTAAAATTTTTTCCAAAGCAAGCTGGGGGCATGTTATTGAGAACAATTGAAAAATTTCCTCCAAACATGTATCAAACCTGTTTTGTTAGCTTCCCTTTGATCATGATAGTCTATTTCAAACTGTCAAGCACAGAAGTTGATCAGTGATAGCATGGAGAAGAATGCCACAGCTTTCTGTTGGTCCAAGCATAATCCAAAAAAAGGATCACTGGGAAGAAGTACATAGAAGTATTAACTGGCTAAGTCCATTCTATGTTGATTTTTACAGGAAATGAAATTTTTAGAATAATAATGCACCTATTCATGTATTGGGAATTGATCAATTCTGGCTTGATAATACAAGGTGCCTTGACCTCACTTTAATAAATCTGTTAGGTTTTATTTCAGAGCATTCACAATCTGGAAAGAATACCTTCCATCAACACCACTCTTAGAACATACCTTGTATCTCCTTGAATGGTTTAAATTTATACTAAAACTGAAACTTTTAAGAAAGGTAAAACTTGGAATATTAATACAGTTTGGGAATATTCACTTCATTTACTCAAGTAGTAAAATATTAATTTTTTAAAAAATGTTTTACTATTTTTAAGATAATTAATAAAGGAGAGATTATTTGAAATGATTACTTTTAAAAAGTTATCAAGCTATGACAAGAACATTTAAATGAGAGTTTTCAATTAAAAAATGTTGCACTGATAAAATATATAATGTATAATTAAATCAGTATTTTAATTTTATTATAATATATATTTTTAAAAATTATAATATTATTTAAGAATTCCTATTTTTAGAAAAAATAGGTTTCTTTCAAGAGCTCAAACAGTGTTACCAATTTCAGCATAATTTATTCAATAAATAAGTTTTTAAGTTATTCATACTTACTTGCAAATATATTTTTGAGATATTCTTTTATTTTTCAAACTTAGAATATTAGCAATATACACAACTGTAGATTTGCTAATAAAAATAGTCTAAAATATGCTATGAAATAATATAGCAACTAAAATTAACCAATCAAATATATTTTAACAAAACAGGTTTTTTTATTTTTATTATGAAAGCCAATTTTTTAATTTTTAGAATTATCTATAGTGTAATCAGAAAATGATGATGCATTAATTCTGAAGATGACATGTACTATTAAAATAAGAAGCCAACATCACTATTAGTCCATAAATTCAGTATTTGTAATGTTTAAAGTAACAATGTGGATCATTTGTAGTTTTCCTTTAATTTTATTTAAAAATAACAATTAAAAATAATAGTTAGCTAATAACATTAAAAAATCAAGTTGTATTCCCATTGTGGCAAAAAGAGGATTGCTTTCATTTATACAGAGAGTTCTACTTTTGGAGTTTCTCAGTTTGCATCTACAATCACTGTAATTTAATACTTTAAAGGAAATCCTAGATTTTGGTTTAATTTTGTTTTCACATTATGGTATTAAATTTAATACGGTTTTCACTCAACAGTCATTTATTGTGTGTGAAGTCTAATTAAAATGGAACCTATAGTTTAAAGTACATTCTAAACCACTAGAAAATATCCAAGTCGGAAGTGGAATTTGAACCTATGAACTGTTGAACTGAATGATTGCCAGCTCAGCCCTATGATATTAAAACTTTGGAATTATATCAGACAAAAGAATGTAATTTTAATTTTTTAATTAAATCAATTTTGTAATAAGTAGGAATTTCGATTCAATGTATTCAGGTTTCTATGCACAGAGTATACAGTGTAATATAAATTGCCTGAACAAAAATGCACCAGTTTCAGAAGAATTTTCATAAATGATTATTTTTTATTCTGTCAAAGCTTTTCACAGGAAAGATAACTAAATTCATTCTTCACAAATTTTTTTATTTTTTAACAGTTAAGTAGTTTTTTTTTTTCAGATAAAAAAATTTGTTTCATTAAATTTATAATAATTCATTTAAGTATAATCAAATGTTGCTATTGGGTCACAAATTTTACAGAAATATGTAACAATATATTACAGATTTTATACTGTTCACAGCAATGAAATAATATTTAATGGAAATTATGTTTTAAATTTTTTGCAATTAAGGATTATTAATCTCACATTTCAAAATTCAAAAACTAATTTGTGCATAAACAATACTAAATTTCTAAAACTACCTGGTTAAAAGTGAATGATAAAAGAGCTATAACATTATTGAGCTTTAATGCATTGTAGCATTGAATTACAATGTAACAATGTATAGAAGATTAACAATATTATAGCTCTTTATAAAAGAAATATAATTGTTACATTTAATAAAGCTTTTTCAGATAACTGTCATTTTTTACAATTACATACAAGAATTTTTAAAACCACTTAAACAGAATTCCCAATTTAAAACTTATTAGAAATCACAAGAAATAAATGTATCACTGTTTTTAAGAAAAAGAATTTAAATTAGAATGTTAATCTGTGAGTGTTGACAAACTGTAAAAAAATCAATTTCAAAACAAATGTAAGCATCCACAATAACTATTTCTCTGCCAATTAAAATGTAACCTAAAAATGAAAATATGTTCTTCATGCATTTAGACTCAATTGTAATCACAATTAATGCTATATATAAGAAGAAGAACAATTAGAAAAGAAATAGTGTTTTAAGAATACTGTTTATAAGACTATTCTTGAACAATTAATTCAAGTGTAAAATTTTTTTACTCTAGAAAATTAACATTTGTAAAATTCCTTTTATATCACATGATAAAGTCAAGAAAAAATTTAATTGCTATTAGGTAATAAAAAGGTAATAAAAATTATTTTAAAACTACAATTCAAGATTAAACAAGTTATAAAAATAGGTAACATGACTAATCACAAGATAAAAGCTATTAAAGAAATCTTTGTTAGGGATGATTGGTTTGTTAGTCACTCAATGGTCATTAGTTGCACACAAGAGCTAATTAGACTAAGACCTATGGTTTAAAGTGGATTCTAAACTATTACAAACATTCAAGCCCAAGCTGGAATTCAAACCAACAAACTGCTAAACCGAAGGTAAGAGTGTTTTCTGTGAGGGAATTGGGTTTAAGTATAAAAAAATAAGCTCAGCAAAAAAAAAAAATAATAATAAATAAGAAAATAAAAAAAAACTATCATTGAGATGGACTTGATATAAAATAAATGTTTTAAAGACAAAAATGAATCAAATTTAGTTTGATGTTACTTTTTGCAAAATATTTGTTATGAAGAAAAGATTTTGTCATTAGTACTAGGAAAAGTGTATTGAAGTACAATCGTATTTCCTTGTATACAATCTGCGGATTTTGTATTAAAAGTTTTAAATTTCATTGTGGACATTACATACCATCACAGATAATATAAACATTCTTCATCACAAAAGACTCACCATAAACTTTTTCGAAAGAAATGCTGTTTATGATGTTTTATAAATTAAATAACAGATGATGCCACAACTTGGCTGACTTGTTTTGACTATATCAGTTTTGTTAAATTACGCTCAAAAAACAAATTTTTTTTCTTAGAAAGATATTACAGTTTATAGTTACTATTGTCTATCGTCATTTCCCATTCTGTCTTACTCAAGGGTTGTCGTTCTGTTGTGTAGTTGCAATAAATGTACGATTTCATTTTTAATTTTGTTTTATTATATTTGAGTTTCTATTGCTAAAAAGAGAAAATGAGTGGAAGAAGGTTTTGTAACATGTGTTTTTATTATTTTCTTTTATTTCTATTTAGCACTAAGCTAATGATCTAACTTCACATGATGATGAAAATTTCCATCATATTGTTTTTTGCTAAATTTATACTATAAATATATACTAAGAATTTTTTTAACCATTTTTCCTTTAATTTTGAACATGAATTATATCACCTTGATTTATTTCACCAATAAAGAAAAAAATCATGCAATGAAGGATTAAGAAAAATACTATAGAGAAAGCAAAAACAAAAAAAAAATGATGACAAACATGTTAATGTAAGATGAAAAAGCACACATTACAAAAGAAAAATTTATCCAATGCACATCTGAAAGTAATTAATTTCTTTCATTTAATTATTAATGAAAAAATATTTTATTTTTAAAATATGTCTAATCTTGTTTTGAAATTTATTAAAAATTTAAAAATTTTTACTAGAATCTTCTTGAAATGATTATTTTGATCGATCTGATGATTTCATCGCAGTTTATAGCACCTTGTATGGTAAAGGGGAGCTAAAAAAGATCCAATCAGATGTTTTTCATAATAAACGTTTCTCCGGTACACATTTTATTTTATTTTTAATCATACTGTATATATTTTTATTTTATGTGAGACCACATTATTAGCAGTATATATTTTCTATTGTTCACCAAAAAATTGCTGCAAATTATGCAATGTTTTTCCTTTTACTCAAAAAAAGGTCTTGCAGATGATTATATACAGGAAAATATAATTTAATCTCTTTCCTCTAGCTGATAGATAAAAAAAAGAGAAAGTTCCACTGAGACATACTGTGTTTAGTTTACTTGACACTCAAATGTTCACTTTTCACACAAAAGGGCATCAGGACTAACAGTTTAAAGTGGATTCCAAACTACTGTGAGCATCCATCTAAAACAGGATTTTAACCCACAAATTGTTGAACTGAAGGCTAGAATGATAATCACTTGGCTGCCAGCTTGGCCTTCGATAAATTATTTTTTCGATATGCATGACTACCTTAAAACAAATTGCTTAAAAAGAAATTCTTAGATGAAGTATAGTATAATGTACAAAATAATTTTTCTTGTTATAAATTTCAAAAGCATATTGTAATAAAAATAATAACAAAAAATAGAATTAAAATGCACTTGCATTGTAAGTTAAATATTAATATATATTAACATAGTTATAAGAAACACAGAAATACTGAAAATATAATAGAGAGAATTAGAAAAATTCTCAAAAACGGAAACTTAACAAAAAATATTAACTCTATTCACAATTATTTCACATTTAAACAAGAAAATTCATTTCCAAAATTTAGTTTTTCACCATACCATTTATAAATTTTGTACATAGGCAAAATGTAAATTATTATACTTTTCAAAAGTTAAAAATAAAGTTTCTGAGAAACAGAAACTTAAAAATAAATTTCATCAATACTTTTTTAATAAATCAAACTTAGGTACATAAAAAGAACTTTAGATTTTAAACAAGCTCTCAAGCCATGTGAGTAAAATAATTATGAATAATAATCTGCTTAACTAGCAATAAACTGTACAAATCTTTAAATCAGAATTTACCTGTAAAAATTTGTTAACAGTATTTCTTGAGAAGTAACAGAATTCTGAAGCAAATTGACAACATCATCTTCCATAGTCAACTTCAATGAAGTTGATAAAAAACTTAAACATGGTATAAAAAGACCCTAAAAGAATATGTGCAAATGTAAAATAAAACAGATAACAAAAAACATGTGAGAATAGAAAAGATAAAAAATCCAAGCCATAAAAATGATTTTAAATATTAAATAATTCTATGGGCTAATGTATTCTATCACCACTTTAGTAATTTATCTACACTATTTTTAATGGTTTTACAGAATCAGTTTAAAAATTAATGAAGTTTGAAGTTGTTTATAAATCTATGGCTTAATATTTGCACTGATTTGTAATACATTATTCAGATTAATAATTCTTAATATTAGAAATCATATTCAGTCAAGAATTTTATTTTTAAAAGAAAGTATCCAAAACAGAACATCTAGAATAAGTTTTAATTACTAATTTATTATACAATTACAATGTAATTTATTTCATATTCTCATCATATTAATGTAATTTATTTTATAATGATCAGTTATTGTTAATCTATTTCATGTTTTTTTTATGTAAGTAAATGACAATAAATAAATAAAGGAACGTTTTTAAATTTTATTTTACTTTTGCTATTGACAATTCACTTCAATATTATAGCTTATGAAAAAGCTATCCTTTTTTATAATTTTGTTTGTTTTCTTCTATTTTCATAAAACTTTTCAAAGGAAAAAGCAATGAATTACACTTTTGACAACTAAAGCATCTCAGACCATACTTTGTGGATTTTATTCATATTATTATATTAATTAAAAGCATATTTTTCTCTCTATAATTTAAAAATTTTATAGTTTTCCATCTTGCTGCCCTGATTCAAATCCCCTGATTAACAGTATACTTAATTACATTTCAATAAGTTAATAAAATTTACATATTACATAGACAATAGTCATTAATTTACATTTATATGGTAAATAGCACACACAATATCAATATGCTTTCAATACTTTATATGCTTGAATATTATTTTGTACTCCATATACATGCCTTTAATAATCTGCTCAAATTATCAAGATGAAAATCTCAAAAATTGAAAAGAAAAAAATTATCAGGATTATTTTTGTAACTTGTTAAATAGATATTTAGAAATTGTCAATACAATAATTTTGGAAATTTTATTCTAGAATATCTGAAAATAAAACATTAAAAAATATATTCTTTTTTTTATATAAAATAGCTACATGCTTTACAAAAAATAAGAATAAAAATAGTAGTTAATAAATAATGAGAATTATTTGACCTTTTGTGATATTCTCTCTGTGTTTTCAACTAAAAATGCAGCAGCATACCAATTACCAGGAAGGGGATTGGTGATATTTATCATTACAGGTATCAAATCTGACAGCAAAGTTACATCATGCAAGAACATACGTTGAATAACAAAAGAATCTGGATAAGTTGAATTCTGCAGACTCATGACTGGATAACTTCCATATTGAAGGAACCTGGAATATCATAAAAAATAACAAAGAATAGAAAAACTCAAGAAAGAAAATTTATCTAAAAAAATATTTACAAATGACACTTTAAAAAATTGAGGACTGAAAATTTTAAATTAAAATATTTATTGATCATTTTAATGCAGTTTTACAATATGATTAATTTGTCTTTTAAATTGATCTTTTTTAATTTTGTAATTTTTCTTGTATTAGCTTCTTTTGCATACCTATATAATTGCATACCTAAATAAAGTTTCAGAAATATTAGCTTCTTTTGCATACCTATATATACATATTTTTTTTAACCAATAACTTCAAAACTTGATGATTTTTTTCTTTTTATTATTGTTTTACTGTCCACAGAGAATTTACATTTAGGTAAAATATACCATTTCTCACTTACAGATCACAGAAGGTAAGAGATGAAAAAAATCACAGATACTGATAAACTTTTATTTTATTTTCTAAATTATTATACATTATAAATTTCACTTCTAATGCAAAAAAGAAATAAATCTTAAAACATTTATTATCAAGGAATGTTTCCATCAAGTATCTAATTGTTTGCTGATAAGCTGTTAAAAGAGATTTGTAAATTTTTTTATCTATGGTTCTTTTTTCTTAAATCTAAAGTAATTTATTATATAAGCAGATGCACAATACTATGGATGACTTTGTCACTACACTGGTTCACAGGATTTTTAAAAGAGACATTCTTTAAACCAGATAAACAAAATGATAAAAGCAAAACTTCAGAAAAAGAAAATTTAAACAAAATCATGTAATTCAGTAGATATTATATGAAAAATAGGATTTTCATTAATTTATTAAATTGAGGGGAAATACCAATGCGCAAATTGAATTTAAAAATATCCTTTTCTTGTTTATCAAATAATATTAAAATAAAGAGACTTCTCATACAGAGAATTTCCTTCATACACATTACTTAACTATCTCATTTCGAATTCTTTCTTCATTCAATAAAAATTAGTATAGAAAACTATAAATATATCTACAAAATAGTCTAAGTAAATTACTTGTAAGTTTAATTGTGAAAATTCTAAAATTGCTTCAATGAAGCACAGTTAAAGCCAACAGTTTGATAAATGAATGCTTTGTTTTAGGAGATTCATTGACATCATACATCCCTCGAAAAATTTTGTAGAACTATGTAATTAGTATGCAATATTCCAATCTATTCAGAATTCCCATATACTAACACAAAAAAAAGAAATTTATTATCTTCATGGAAAATATTTTTACATCACATTTTAATCCATGTATGAATAAACAAATATTGGATAAAAAAAATAATTTTACAAATACACTGGTCATCATAAATTAAGGAAAAATCACAAAAATGATGATAATGCAAAAAATTGAGCGTGGAATTTCATGAAACTTATACACATTATACCACATACAGGTAGGTAAAAAATAGCATAAAAAGAAATCACCAGACAATTGTGTTATAAAAATTAGTATATATATACAATAAACAAATAAGAAGTGTAAGTTTGGTACAGGATAAGTACCATTAATAAGGGGTACGATCCCCTGAGAAGAAATACAGCAATGTATGATGCTCTCAATTAAGCAGTCTATAAATGGTGTAGGAAATGCAAGCCACTGCTATATTAAAACAGTTGATCATGTGTCAAGGGTCTTAGGAGGGGGTGGAGAGCAGCTATACATTGTAATAGAGCAGTGGTGCCTAATCTTTGGTCTATTGCGAGCACATTAAGAATTAAAAAATTGAAAGCGAGCTATATATAAGAAACTTTTTGGTCACCCACAGATGGCGCTGTTTTTCAGTTGATTTTCTTTTGGTACATGTATATACATTTGAGAATTTTTATATCTTCATATTTATAAAAAAAATATTTGATTTAATTGTTTTGAAATTAAAGACAAGTGTTTTTTTCAATTAAAATAAATTGTTATTTCATAATAGTTTTTATTTTATAACTTTTTTGAGAGAAATATAAAATTTCCTTTTAAAAATTGTCTGCTTTGAATTTGAAACATATTTTCATTACAAAGTTCAATATAAATACATTATTGAAATAGTAGTAATTTTATAATTTTTAATTTAGCAACATAAAAACATGAAATATAATGATTTAATAGCAACTGGTAAATAATGGGAAAGAATAAAGAATGTTACAGTTAAATTGTGATGTGTCTCATTACTAAGTATACAATTAAAGTCATATTTGATGTAAAACAAATAACTGATAATTAATGTGAATTTGCTTGTCTTCAGCTTGTCATCAGACAGTTATTGCTTGTCTTCAGACAGTTTATTGTATTCTAGTACATATGTTGTTAAAGTCAAATTGATACAGCTATTCAAGTGTTTATTCGTAATTTTCAATCTACATTTTCTCTTTAAATGTTTCATGGTCGAAAATCCACTTTCACAAAGGTAAGTAGAGCCAAAGCAGGAAAACAGTCTCACAAAAGTTTCTTTTATAAGGGGATATTTTCTCTCATCAACTAGAGTCCAAAAATCACTCTGTGGAAACCTTGCTTTTAGTTAAAAATCTAATTGAAAATCTATTATTTTCTAAGCCATCAAAATTTTTGTTAAACATATTTCCACTCTTTTGTGATATATCTGAAATATTAATTGTGGCAAATGGGTTTGAGATGAATAATATTGGTTGAATTTTATGGAAATCAGAGGAGTTTAAAATTATTTTTTAGTGCATTTAGATTTTTGAGTATTTCTCAGACTTGTGGTTATTAAAATTGACTTGTCAATTGACTTGTGGTTATTAATATAGCTTGAAAAATTCTGAAATGGGTTTAAAAAAAATGATTTCATCTGATTTATCCACAAATTTAACTTTAGTTGAAAAGCAGTTACAGTCCTAATCAATTAAAAAAGAATTTTTTCTTTTCCCTGGAGATCTTTGTTCAGCCTGTTCAGTTTATATGTTATAGCTGTGAGAAAATAACAAATTAAATAACCAATTATCATAATCCAACTATTTAACATAAATT
Source organism: Latrodectus geometricus (assembly GCA_026290005.1). Taxonomy (NCBI): domain Eukaryota; kingdom Metazoa; phylum Arthropoda; class Arachnida; order Araneae; family Theridiidae; genus Latrodectus; species Latrodectus geometricus. Next base: position 1,144,145 of record JAPDSC010067202.1, read on the forward strand.
TTGTTTCCGGATTCCTAAAACTGCTTTATTGGTGAAAGAAGTTCTAAAAATTGTTGAAGTACTTTTCCTTTGCTGAGCTATCTAACACCAGAATGAAGAAATAAGATTTCATGCTCACTATCAAACTCATCAGCCAGCGATTCAAATAGTCTGCTTTGAAGTGGTGAATTAATAACTTGATTTGAATATATCAATACCATATTGGCAAAATAATAAAGTTTCAAGCATATTGGCAATAACGGTTTAGTAGTATGCTGGTAAGGCATAACCAAAAAATGAATTTAAAGAAAATAATATAACATTTTAAGTGAATAATAAATATGGTAATAAGAAAATTATATAGAACAGTACTAATCTAAGAACTACTTAAAAGCACTGGATAAATAAATTTAGTTTGAACTGGGGTAACACATGCCCATTGAGAACGTTCCTGCCTATAGCAAGACATGAGCTGGACACAAATGATTAACTGGTCTTCTCATATAAAGAGCACATTCGTGATGTTTTTGAAGCACAGTTGATCTGAACACCAACTTTCTGGAGCTTGCAGTGAAGGAGTATCTGAATTCAGTCTGAATTTCGGCTTTATTTCTTCATGCACATAATGACAAATATCGGTCACTGGCACTCAAGGTAGCTTGTAATCGTTTTTAGCTGAATCTCCTGAATATCAAATCCTTGGTTAGAAATTGCTGCCAAAGTCTATGAAACACAGATGGACTCACATTCATCCATTTTGCCACTTCTATCTGACTTTGTTATGTCTCTAGTCTCTCAATAATTTTGGATCAAAATTACTTAGACAAATAATGCCTAGAGGCCATTGTTACAATTTTGCTAAACCAGATGTCTAATCTCACGCAGCGAACAAATGCTGCCTTGCTCTGAGACATTCATTTTTAACCCTTTAAACAGTTTGCCCATACAGCGTACGCGCTGCCCGAAATTGCCCTCATCCGATTTGCACATACGGGTTACAGGCATCGATATTTTCTCCTTTTCTTTTCTGGTTTGCCCACATTTTTCATGATTGTAAGAGACTATTTAGTATTATTATTTTTTAACAGATGTCCATGTAAATGAAATGCTTTTGATCCGGGTTTTTCTACGTAGTGGGAACTTTTCTTGGAAATTTTGTTTCTACTGTATGCCACGCTTGTGAATTTTATGGAAATTGTGGCTGGAATAGACGACGAAAATACTTTCTTGTTAGACAATGAATTACATTCTGATACAGATACTTCTTCTAATTTGGATTATTCCTCAGAGGACTCGTGCAGTTAGTTCAGCTCTGATGAAGATTTGAGTTCTGCAAGAACTTTTACAGAGGTTGACGTGAAAAATCCACCTGTTCCATGTCCTCGATTTAAATTTTCTGGTATTCCCTCTGTGCACATACAATTTGACAACACTTCTGATGTTCTACAATTTTATGAAACATTCACTGATTTTTCACTCATGAGTAAAATTGTGGAAGAGACAAATAAATATGCCCTTCTATATTGCATGTAGAATGTACTTGAAAAAAGCAAAAATTTAGGGGGTTTTGTGTCCAAATTTGTAAAATAAAAAATGTTGTAAAAAAGCATTAAAAGTGAAAAAAAATTAAAAAATTCTTAATATTCTTATTCTATTAAGTATGGTACTTAATTCTGCAATAAAAAAATATGCCTTTTTTAGAAGCATTTCTGGTAAAATAATTGACTGCTTAAAGGGTTAAGGCTCCTCACAAATTATGTATTCCAACGACAGCACAATAATGTCATGTTGCCCAGCCTTTTTTACTTACCAACATATTCAAATTTCAATGAGATTAGCTTATTTTTGGGAGAATTATAGCTATTTTTGTGATTTTAGGTAATCAGTTATTTTATATACATTCATTTATTTTAGCATGGATGTGTGTGGGAGAGAGAGAGAGAGATTGAAAGCACAACCAGAGGGCATTTCACACATCAAGTTCTCCATTGGACATATAGAGAGGAAGAGGAAAGAATGACAAGGAGAACCAAGATGAAGATATGAAGACATACAAACTGATTTTGGACAATCATTAACTTTGAATTATAACTCCCTAAGATGACGTTTCTTTGATATTCATTTGAAAATATGTATATAGTATTTTCTTGTTATTTCAAGACCATTATTGAGTAATTTAAACTTCATCTACAATTTATTTCCATTAATAAAGAAATCAAACCTATATAAATATATATATATTGCAATTGATAAATTATTAGAAAACTGATAAGTTTAATCAATTTATTCTGTTCATCATCAAAACTTTTAGCCATGCAATGTATGATTCCATGCCCATAAATTCTTCAATATTTAATAAAATTAATTTAATTTGCTCACAATGGATTTTCTTTTCTCTTCTTCTTTTCTCTTTTCTTTTCTCTTGAGACAACTCTTTTCTCTACTAAGTTATATAATTAGAATGTTATTCCAGTGTTTAGTATGGATAAAGCTAATTTATTAGCTAATGAAATAAATAAATCTAAAATGACAGTAAAAACATTTTCACTCAAAAATAAAGTTATAATTGTTCTGTGATTAGGAACTGGACTGCACATACTAAACATTTACCAATTAATTAACTTTGGCCTTGAAAAATCTGTAAGGAATCTTGAGTTCAATCATTTTTGGTAAACATTTTCCTTCAAAATCTAGGTTATTTTGTTCCAGTTGCTATAATTATCTTTCTTGAATACAAAAAGCAAAAGCCAGTTTTTTTCAGTTTTCTACATTTATTATACAAAAGTTGATTCATACCTTTTTCCAAATATTTATCCTTAACCGAATTTATTTTTAACAGCAATATCAAAAACAAGTTTTCAATGAAATTCAAAACTAGAAGAGTTGTACCTAGATTGTGTGATTGAGAATGATTAATTTCGTCCTGTAGATCAGTTAAATTTAAGATAGGTCTTGAACAGTCCCTTTAACTGAATTACTTTTACACTACTGATTGAAGAAAAGTTGTACAATTAATTTAAAAGATTTTAATCCTATATTTTGAATTAAATTCTTAATTTCAGAAATTTTCAAAATACAGAAATCTGTCCCCAGGATTGTAAAGTGTCACTTCTGAAAATGTAATATTAAACCCTTTAATGATGCATTCTACCTCACAAAACTAAACTTCACAATTACAATTTGATTAAGGAAAATTTTTATAACATGTCAAATTTTTAAATTTGTTAATGTATAAAAATAATATATGAATAAAAACATTGATGTGAGATTTTAGCTACACTTCAATAGATGCAGCAATTTAAACCATTTCATAAGAATTGAATAAGCAATCTGAAACTATTCAAAATATATACTTTCAACTTAAATATTTATTCATAAAAATATCTAAATGTTAAAATTGCAAATAAAGTTTCACAAAGGATATAATCTAGTTATAAAATGTAGCATTTTAAATTCTTTTTATATAACCTGATTTAAATAAATTATTAACAATATTATTAAATGTGTAAAATTTATATGTCAAGCAAATTATAATTCACTTGACATTTAAAAAGTAAAAGAAAACAAAGTATGTATCCCTAAACTTACACAGCAATAGTTTTAAGAGGACAATGAAAGCTTCCATTGGCTTTATACTGAAATGAGGCAAAGCTAACTTGAGGTGGTATAGTATATTGAAAAAGCTGTATATCTTTATATGATCGTAGAGGATACAACTGGCGAGCCTCCAAGATTTGAGTTTGAAGTGAATCTAAAATGAAATCAATAAGTAACATATTTTAACACAAAAAAAATATTTAAAAAATAATAAATAAACAAAACATGCTTGCCCAACTTCACATCTATTAACAGATAGTTTTCTAAAAAGTTATTAGTCATTGACAAGAAACATTACATTTAAAATAATTTGTTTTGAAATTTTCAGCAGTTGAAAGAATTTCTCATTGTGAAATATATATGAGGAATAAAAAACTTATTATATAAACTTAATTACACACAAAAAATTTTATTACTTTAAAAATAACATTAATAATAAACCAAACTAGTAATATACTGCACCCAAATGAATTCTTTCATTGACTTTTAATGTGCACATTAATTACATGTGATGAGCTCCCATAAGTACTATATTTGGAGTTTTATTAACCCTTGAATTTTAAGCAATGTTATTTATTTTAATAATTTGGAAAGTTATTTTATAAAATTGTAGCTGAGAATAAATTTAGTAAATTTAAATAAAATGAAAATCCAAAAGTTTAAATTTTATTTGAAGTTTGTTATTTTGTATGAATTTTAAAAATAATTTTTTGAAATTATAATTATTTGTTTAAAAATCTAAGTCAATATTATGTTTGAAAAGACTGTTTATTGTCAACCAGTAACAATTAAGTGAATATTCCTACTTTATATATCATTTGATTCAAATTTGCTATTTCAAGTATTAAATTATTTTACTCATTACTATTGTGGATAGCATACAAATATTTTAAATATGCACAGGTTTACTGTTGAATTGTAATTGAAAACTGTCAATAGAGTTGTAGTACTAATATATTATTATCATGAATGTGCAACTGCCTGATTAATTAAAAGTTGAAAATTTTGGAAACTAATTGTGTTTATGATATTGATATAGTTATGTGTGTGTGGGTCAGTTACTAACTCTTGTTTTGTTACACAACATTTGAAGTATTATTTTTTTTAACTATATGCCACAATTTAATTAAAATCTGAGTAGTGTAAAAATCACTGATTTAGCTTTATTGTCAGGTGTTCACCTCTGACTGCTAGCAATACAGATGATTTTTTTAAAGTGTTTTCCACTAATTGACTAATTAAATACCACTGTTATTCACAATACTGAAACAGCTTTAATGCTTGGTTGTAGTATAATAGTGCCAAAAGATGTACTTTTAAGGTGAGCCCATTTTTTCAATTTAAAGGAAATTCTTAAAAAATGATCATGTATATATTATTGATCAAGCACAAATAACAGCATTGTTTTTGTACCTTTTAATATTTCTGTTCTGATGTATATTTTTAATAAATGCAAGAAATTAACTTTCTAGTATGAGGGCTGGATCAATGACTGATTTTTTTGGTCCTGAACCAGAGTTAGGTATTTCAAAAGAACTGATTAGAGGAAGTGTTTTTGATCGCTTCAGAAAACAACAGATTTTGAATCGGTATAACACCAGTGATCCAAGACAAATAAAGCTATTAAATAATAGATCCAGTAAAACACAAAAAGAGCTAATTAAAGCTCAGTAGCTGTTTAAGTAGAGCAGGGGAACTTCTACCATCTTAAACAGCTACTGAGCTTTAATTAGCTCATTTTGTGTTTTAGAGATCTAGACCATAATGGAAGGATCTAGATCTATTATGGAAAGACATCTCACCATAATGGAAGTATAAAGATCATCCTACTTGCAGGGGTTGCCATTATATAAACGAAACTTGATTACATATTCAATGCCAATATGGAGCTTTTACTGTACACACATTTGAATACATGGGTCAACATTTACTTAAAACAGGGATGCTGTAGTATATCCCTGTTAAGTGCCAGCTAAATTTTGCTTCAGCTACTGGTCTCTTTAAATAGAGGCTTCCTTTTTAGGGTATAGAACAATAGACCTTTAGTTAGTGCTAGATTCTCTTGGAACAACCCTACTCTAAATCTAATCAAATTTTTAGTATTTAAGTTTTCCTAAATTAAAAAACAATGGAAATACACAAAATCACAAATTTCAATGTAGAAGAGAGTGTGAGATTACAATATTCAAAGTCAAAGACTGAGCAAAATATCATGCAATTTATGGATGGTGAGAAAATTGTACAGCACTTGGAGTTAAAATTAAGAAATAATGCCAAATCAAGGTTTGCATTTATTGGGGATATCATTTATAAGGGATTGATAAACATCAGTTGTCATAGTAACGAGAAAATTTCTCCAAGTAAGTAATATTTAAATATATTATATAATATGAATGTTCAGGCTTCTTTTTATCCAATAAATTATACTTTTTTATGCAGCTTTGTAGAAAATTTGGTAGGAAAGAGGCCAGCATAATCATTTGAATTCATTGAAGGAAGAAGCTTATTAACCTTCTCGTCCAGGCGGTACAACTGTTGTACCATGAAAGTGAGTGTCTCAGAAGACAGTTGTGGTATAGCAATTGTAATATGGATTTTTTCCTTTTCAAGCACTTAACTTTCTTCTGCTCAAATTGCTTTGTGCAGTTAAGGGAGATTTAATTGCTGGTCTCTTGTGGCTGAAAGTTGTAAAAACTGGGAACTTGTCAGAGTGGAGAATTTTAGTGTAAAACAAAATATTTAGCTTTTTTATTTATTTTTTTTAAGGAAAACTATATATATTCATCCTCACTTTAGCAAGTTTTTTTCATTATAAGCAGCTGCTTTTTTTTCTATTGTAAAAATATTTTTGATGGTTTCAAATCATAAGGGTTTGACTCTGATAAAGAAATTAAAAATTGATTGGATGGATTAGAAGAAAAAAAAATTTTGTAGATAGTGATTCTAATTATTGTGATTGAATCTGAATTCCATGATAGTAGATTTCTTGATGACAATAATAATGCAGATTTCTTTGTCTCATTTGAATCTGATTGATGTAATGCTAAAATAAATGATAAGCCCATAATTTTTTTTAATTAACTGGAGACTAAGTATTTCTGAACAAATAAATTATTTAGTTGATAAACATAAATTTTTTATGGGTTTTTTTTCCCCCAGAAGACATTTTAAATTATACTGCAGATGAAACAAACAGGTATGCTTCACATACATGTAATATAGAGGCATACGTTCATATATATCAAAGTAATGCCTTATTGTAACAGTACACATTCTTACGCATGAATATTTTTATCTTCAGTTGTTAAAAAAGGAATTCAACTATAATGTGTTAATTGTGTCCTTGAATTACAGAATTTCATTTTTATAAGAGTTTGAGTATGAGTATGATGTATGAGTTGAACCATTTCACAATTTTTAAAAATAAATAAATTGGTAGGATGGCACTTGGTTGGTTAACTCTTTCTGAATTTTATAATATCCTGGATATGTCCTTTCATTTTTAACAATTATAATTCCTAACAACAGGACTCTCTTTGGTCCAGTCCCGATCAAAATTGCTGGTTATAAGATTGATATTTAATCAATTTAGGTATTGAACTCTAAATTGAATAATTAATGATTCTTAAAATTATTTATAAATGAAAAAATATATATCAGAAAAATCCCAATTTCAAGGTTCAGTACAAAATTGTAGTTCTTCATCTACATTTTTAATAGTATAAAATATGCACAAATTATATTTATAAAAAAATAAAAGAAGAAATTTTTGGTTTGATGATTTGCTCCAACAAATAATATATTTCTTGTAAATTTCTTATTTTAATTAAAATAAGTTATGAACTTCAAACTAAAAAGTGTTTCCAACTAAAAAGTGAGATGCAATGCATATTTAAGATCACTTTATATTTGTGAGTCTATTGACTACGCAGTCTTAATCTCTGTGCAAAATTAAAATAAACAAGATTTTGGTTTTTTAAAAGTAGATTATAATAATCATTCTTTTATACAAAGTTTAAAACACTAAAGATAAGAATTTACATTTAGTATTAAACTAATGTTTTCTTCTTTCCAGATAAGAATTTTATAGAGATATTTTCTGAGACAAATATGATTACATTTTGGAACATACTCTGTGAATGAAGAGTTTTTAATCTTTCATTCATTGAAAATGAACAGAATTTCAAAATTTATTGTATGACTAAAATAATTTTAAAAAGAATTTATCAGTTCAACTCAAAATTGATTGCACAATATTCATAATGTAAAAAACTTCATACTTAGTCACAGAAGTGCAGAAAGAAAAATTCCAGTTTTAAGCTTTTTTCTCAAAAGAAAAAGGTAAAAGAGAATATATTTTAATCCAATAAATATAGAAACCATTTAGAATACAAAATATTTATAACAAAAGGAAATAAAAATAATTAATGCTGTTAACATACAGATCTTTTTCAAATACAATGGTAATTTACATGTACTAACTTATGAACAAAAATTATTTTTTTAAAATATCTTTATTTACATTTTTTTAATATCAGGCATGCTGTTTTTAGGAATGCTTTTGAACATTTTCAATTAATTTATTGCTTATCATTTTTCTTATATAGTTAAATATGTTGCTTTACTTTAAAAAAAATGTTATTTTAAATATGTATTTTGATTGTTAAGAATCAAATTAATCAATGAAATTTATTATATAATTATTTTAAGCAATAATTTAAAAAAAAATTTGGACTAAATTAAATTATACCATCATCATTTACAAAGTAGACTAAATTTGTTCCATATACACAAGTATATATCTTATTTTTGTAATGCTTCTTAATCTGATATGTTAAACAACAAATGGAAAAAAGTCAATTGCTTGTGGATAAAAATAGTATTTATGGTAAACGCATTTACATCTTCGTAAAAGTTACGGCAGACCCAACGCAAGATATCACTCTCAAAAGATAAATATTTGTTAAGGCAAAATCTTCTGCACAAAAGTGGGGTGAAAATGACCCTTTACTTTCTGTCTGGGAGGTAAGTTCTGCTATAAGAGCAGTTTCTTGAAATGGTGACGTCAGACTCAAAATATTAAGAAGTTTAAGTTTTCTTCTTATCTAACAGAAACTAGTGGTGCATCCTTATAAGTTATTTTCTCCTCATAAGTTTGAAAGTTCTTGAGCCAGAAGGAATCTTATTTTAACTTAGGGTTTTTGTTATACCTTAAGCACTAGTATTTCACAAATATCTATTGTATGTTTTCTTAATTTATAATAAGAATAAATGTTAAAATGTTGAATTATTGCTACTTGATAATACTTCCACAAACAATGTTCAAATATGTGCCTGCATTTCACTGATAAACATTTGTCTTTTATAAGCAGGGGCTCTTCGCACATATATGAATCTTTAAGCTTCCATCCAGACTAACTATTTTGGTTCAAATTAACTTTTTTTCAATGAATTTTTCATAGTAATGATTATGTTTTGTGAAAATTTTCAAATAAATTAAGCAGCCTATTTATTTGAAGTTCAGTAAATCAAGATAATCAGAGATTCAGATAATTTTGATTTTGTACATTGAAGCATGTGTGTGTAAATATAAAAATATATATAAACACATATATGAGTTAAAAACATTATATGTGGATCAACAGTTTTCACGGGTTTTAAATTACAGAATTCCATCATTGTTTTATACTTAGACAACACTAAAATAGGATTTAATTCAGAATTAAGTGATAAATAATATAAAGATAATTATTTGTTGAAAACTCAAAATAATAGTTTTATTTCACCCATTCAATAACATTCTTGTTAACTCTAAGTAAAAGGAGAAGGGAAAGAAGGAGCGTTCCATTTTTTTATGTTAGTGTAGCGTCATGATCAACAAACATCAAAATATTCTATGTAACAAGTAACAATATTAGAGTTTGTAACAAAAACACTTAAGACACTTGAAAACAGGAAAAATCTAAGTCTTCAAAATATCCTGAAGCCATAGCTGTAACAATTTGGTGGCACGTTTCCATAGAACTTTGAAAAAATTCCATAGAGTTGGGTGTATTGGAGCTGCTTCAGAATGGGAAAATCATCTACCAATTGATCTGTTTGCCCTACAAACAGTTATATATAAGTTTCCCTCCAGCAGAACTTGTACATGGTAAGAACCTGCAAATACCAATTACCTTACTTTATGAAAAATGACTAGACCTGTGGAAGAAAACAATAATGTTGTAGAATATATCTTTAAACAGATCAATAGAATGAAAAAACGTCAAGAAATAGCAATTGAGAATATGTAATAAAATCAACTTAAAAGACAAGATATGGTATGATAAAAATGCTGTTAAAAGAGAATTTTCTTCTGGTGATTTAGTATTAGTTTTAGTCACTAATCGTTAGAACAAGCTCATTGTTCACTGAAAAGGCCCAGGGAAAATTGAGAGGAGGATATCAGATACTAATTATGTCATCAGTTTTGAAGGACAAAATTAACCAAATCGTGTGTATTGTGTAAATATGATTAAACCATATTACAAGAGATCAGAAGAACTTAAAATGATTGCAGAAATCGAAGGAGATATGGAACTGGAAATACCCATATCTTTACCATATCATAACAACATATCTTAAGATCCTAACATATTTCATTTTTCAGAAGTTTTAGAAGAAATTAGAGAAAAGATTGTCATGGAAACAAATCGAGGATTCAAAAGAAATATTATGGAAATTTTCTACTTTTTTCTCTTACAACCAAGAAGAAACTAACTTAGTCATGATATAGAGCTAATACATGACAAACCAATAAGAGTTTTACTGTATAAACTTTCTCCTCATTAAACTGAAATTTTGAAGAAAGAAATTCAGAAAATGCTTCATCTCAAAATTATAGAATCTGGTAATTCAGATTACATATCAGCTACAATTTTAATAGAATCTGCTAGAAAAGAACCATATCCTTTTACAGATTATTACAAACTTAATGCAATAAATAAGACTCTCTCTGAATATTGTCCCTGAATCTATACAGAAGAGAGAATAGAAATTGTAGCAAAAGCAAAATACATCACTATTTTAGACTTGGCTCAAGGATATTGACAAATACCATTAACAAGAAGAGCTTAACAATATGCAATATTTGTTACTAGCTTTGGAAGCTTTTGCCCGCTAAGCTTACATTTTAGACTTAAAAATGGGCCATATTCCTTTAAAGTGATGTCAAAAATATTAAAAACTGAAGAATTTGCTCTATCATATCTTGATGGCATCAGAATTGTTCAGTTAGTAATTTATTTATCCATTCATTTCAATTTGTGTTTTATTCAAAAGGACAAAACTTTTCCATTAGGAAAAAGTTTCCTCCGCCAAGGAGAGATTGTGTTAACTCCTTTGAATAGTGGCATCTAATGAACAACATATCTACATAACAAACATAAGTGATCTTTCTATATTTTGTAAAATCTTAGTTTTGTTTTTGAAAACACGCAAGCTGTTTCTCAGATTGTTGAGGGATGATAAGACAGAATGCCACAATGTCACTGATGTATAATATTAGTGATTTTGTTCTTTTTTAATGTCGCATTTTTATGTTAAATAAATTTGTTTGATTAACACAAAAAAACGCCTTTAGTGTTACTTTTACTACAATTGACAAATATTTCTCATAAAACCAAATATAAAGAACATTTAAAGCCTGTTGAACCACACATTCCATGACAGAAATGTCAGATCCTGTAGTACATATAACTATGTCATCAGCAAACAATAAAATGTTATAGAACAGGTTTAGAAAAATAAGATTTATCAGATCATTAATCATTAGATTAAACAGAAATGGATTCAACACTGCTCCCTGAGGCAAACCCTGTCTAGTTTGTTTAAAGTCAGACAAAGTATGGCCATACCTAACACTAATAAATCTTTGATTAAGAAAACTCTTAATCAATTTAGATGAGTTGCCAGAAATGCTACAGTGTATCAGCTTTTTAAAAAATCTATCTCTCTAAACTTTGTCAAATGGGTTTTTTAAGTCCATAAAAACAGAAAAGATAATTTGCTTTTTTGAAAAGCATCCTCTTGAGGTACCTTTTTTTCAGAAGTGAACCTATGTCTCTAAAAACAAGCTTGCCTTTTAGAAACTATTCCAATTTTTTTTTTTTTTTTAAAAAGCTTAAATAGAATTCTGTTGGTAATCATTCTCTTGGCTATAGCTTATATTATATAAGAGAGATTAATGATGGTATCTGCCCAAATTTGTTAGACTTCAGAATTGGTACAATTATAGCCTTACTCCAAGCACTTGGCAAATCATTTTTCTACATCTGGTTGATAAATGCTAACAAATTCACTTTAGCAGAATCTCCCAGATTAATAAAAAAATTAGATAAGCTTCCATCAGGGCCAGTATTTGCGCCCCTTACCAAAGTATTAATGTGGGACTAAAAATGCCACCATAGGGCCATTCATATCAAGTTTGCTGCCAGACCTATAGAGAGAAAGGGGAGAGAATGACAACAAAAGCGGAGGTAAAGACATATAAACTGATTTTGGATGATCATGAACTTTAAATTATAGCTATCTAAGATGACATTTTTTTATATATTCATTTGTAAATAGTACTTTCTTGTTATTTCTAAACCATTATTAAATAATTTAAACTTTTTTTGCAATTTATTTCCAATAATGCAGAAATTAAACCCATATTTTTAGTCTCAGAAATGGCAGAATGACATGATATGACTATGATGTCATTGTGAAGTTTAAAATGTATCTATATTTATTATTTTATCAAAGTGTGTTTGAATACTACAATTCCAAAAATAAATCTGAAATAGGAAAAAGAAGAGAGATTGAGATCCTTGAACTCGTTAGCTGAGGACATGAGCAGTACCTGTCTATCTGAATCAGAGGCAGATAAAACAAACAAAATTGAAAGCAAAACAGATTCTCTAATGCAATGTGGAAATAAAAATAATTTTTTAAATATGAGTGATAATGCTAACAAACATGGTAAAAAGACTGCTTCTCAAAATATTTATATCAATTATCCTGATATCGAAAGCACAATCATTAAATTTAATACTGAATTGGATGAAAACATAAATAACAGGACAGAAAGTTTTAAAAATATATCGAAACTGTTTTAATTATCAAACTTACAGAAGTCTATTTTTGCTGAAAGATCACTTGGCAGAAATGCCTAACTATTTGTTAGAACATAGCCAGAAATAAACTTGTAGGAAAAATTAAAAAATCCTAAATCAATGAATTTTCAGTTGAAATAAATTCGCCTAAACTTCACAAATTACTAAAAAACGGAAAATGAAAGATTTGGAATCTTTTCAGGAATATTTTTTAAAAATGAAAGAATTTTGTTACTCGGGAAAAATTGATAGCACTGCATTAATACATTACGTGATTAAAGGACTAAATGATAAACACGAAAATAAAGTTATATTATATAGTTGTAAAAACTTAATAGAATTTAAAAATAAACTTAAAGTGTATGAAATAATGAAAAGTGATTCAGCAAAGAATAAATATGCTTTCGATAAAATGAAAACAAAACATGATTCCAATTGTAGATTTTATTCTTTCGATAAAAATTAATTAAAATATGATGGTAATGATAAATATAATTCAAGGTATGAATGTAATGATAAATTTAATTCTAAATGTGAAAATATAAATAAAAATAAAATAAAAGTTGATGGCAATTTTGATACAAGAAATAGGGTATATTATAACTGTGGTTCACGTTCACATATTTCTAAATATTGTGTTAATAAAGATAAAGGTTTAAAGTGTTTTTAATGTCAATCTTTTGGTCATAAATCTTTGGAATGTCTGAAAATAAAAGAGAAAAGCTCTTTTGACGATCAGCCAAAAATAAATGCGATCAGTTCTCAAAATTTAATTCTTAAGGATGTTAAAATTGGTACTATGAATATAACTTCATTAATTGATACTGGAAGTCAGAAAACCATTTTGAAAAAGAGTTTATTTAATAAAATTAAAGACACTATTAATTTACAATGGTCTCATATTCCATTGGCTGGTTTAGGAATGACATTAATGAAACCACTAGGTTATTTTAATGCAGAAGTTGAAATTGATTATTCAAAAGCTAACAAAATTATTTTTGTTATAAATAAGGTCTCTGTAAGTTTTGATTTAATTGTAGGAACTGACATTATTAACCAGTTAATAATGAAGTTTAATAATGAAGATGTTTTACCATAAATTTCATTTGATGGCATTACAAGATGTCGAAACAGTTTTTCTCAAAAATAATCTATATCATATATAATTAAAAATTTAATTTTATAAAAATAAATGAGGTTATTAACTTCCATTTTTTTATTTTTTAATCTTAGTCTAATGCAGAGTTTCCCAACTTGGGGCCCACGCCCCACAGGGAGGCAATCCGAAAATGTACTCGAGACGAGTTTAATCCTTTCACTTCAGGCCATTTAAATGCAAAGCCAAATTTAACGAAAAAAGCAAATTCTTAAATAATTACGGTAAATAATTATTGGGTATGATTTCGCTTGACGAGACCAAAATATCAACTGGGTGTTTGGCGTCGTCAAGTTAACTTCCCTGTGGCAGACGGCAGGCTCCACGGGGAATCCCTGATGTTTTAAAATCTCGGTAGTTTAAAATCTTGGTCTCACGCAGTTGTTCGTACTCGAATGGTCCATCGCAATATATATAGTGTTCACAGAATTGAGCTGGTGTTAATTTGAAATAAGTGTCCGCCAAAACTGTTGCAAAAACTCGGTTATTTAATAAATATATAAATTGTATAGATAAAATTGGTGTATTTGATTTTATTTTTATTTATTTTAGAAACATGACTTTCCAGAAAATTTTGTCAAATGGAAAAAATATATTATTTTGCGGTGGCAGTGTAGTAAATGTGTTATATACATTTAAATAAATATGTATTCTTTAGTATACGTTTACTCTGTCACATTAAATTAATTTTAACACATACTTTAATTTTAGTTTTTAATCAATCTTATATTTATTTCTTATAGCCCCCTTAGTAAAATGAGTGGAGCAAGAAAGAAAAATACTCGTCAATATTCAGAGGAATATTTAAAATTTGGGTTCATACCCGCTGTCCACGATGAGCGGATTCCTTTTTGTCTTTTATGCCAGCAATGCTTGACCAACGAATCAATGAAACAAGGTCGTCTTGAGGCGCATTTAAAGGCGAAACATAGTGCTCATATTAATTCAGATTTGAATTACTTTAATACTTTAAAGAAAAATTTTGAAAAGAGAACAACATTAAAGTCTCGATTTACTGCTCATACTTCAACTAATAATCGTGTTCTTGAAGCTAGTTATCACATTTCTTTATTCATCGCTAAAACTGGAAAAAATCATACTATAGGAGAGAATTTAATAAAACCATCAATATCAACATTTCTTAAAACGATTCTTGAAAAAGATGACAAAGATGTAAAAGTAATGCCACTCAGTAAGCAGAAGAATAGACGAAATGAGTGAAGATGTTGAAAAAAACTTGTTGAAAAATTGAAAATTAGAAATTTCTTATTGCAAATGGATGAATCAACTTTGAGATACAATGAGGCAGTATTGATATCTTACGTAAGATATATTGATAAAGGACATTTTGCTGAAGAAATGTTGTTCTGTAAAAGATTAGAAAGCACCACTACTTCCAAAGATATATATAATATGCTAAAAAACTACTTAGATGTCAATGATATAACAATGAAAAATATAACATCTTGTGCTGCAGATGGTGCTCCTAATATGATGGGCAAGAAAATTGACTGCTTAAAATTGATGAAAGATCCGAATCCAGAAATGATTCTTGTGCATCGTGTTATTCATAGGGAAAACTTGGTAGCTAAAAACATATCGTCTGTTCTAAATGAAGTACTACATTCAGTTATAAAGTGTGTTAATACTATTAAAGCTAATGCCAAATGTGAACGTCTTAAGTGACAAACCTGAAATGAAGTATCTATTAACAATTAATGGTAAAGCATTTGTGAGTTATTTAGCCAATATCTTTGAAAAACTAAATAAATTAAATAAGAACTTCAAGGAACAAATAAAACTCTTGTCGATGCAAAAGCGAAGATATTTTGCTTCAATACTCATATTGAGTTATGTCAGAAACATATTAACAACAAAAACTTTCAACAGTTTCATTGGCTCCAAAAATGTAAAGTAACTGATACCGCATTACTTGTTATTGTCAATCATCTGAATATTCTATCGGCTGATTTAAAAGAAAGATTTTCTGATTTGAAACAAATTGATTTTCCAACATGGATGATGCAGCCAATGTTAGTGGATTTGTATGATATATCAAATATGGAGTATCAAGAAGAACTTGCAGAATTACAAAATGATGAGTCAGTTAAAACTTTATTTAATATAAAAGGAGCGATGGCATAGCTTTGTGAGGAAACAGAGATCAAATACCCAGTTTTTGATTATATGTTTTGAAAATCTACTTACTGTGTTTCGTTAACAATTTCCTAGTGATTCGTTCCTAAAACCTATCATTTAAGTTTCTTAAGTGAACAATTCAATTTCTTCATAATAAAAATTATGTATGTTACATGGGGGAGGGGGCATAGGAATTTTAGAAAGGCTAAGGTGGGGCAAAAAAAAGGTTGGGAAACACTGGTCTAATGAATTACATAAGATATTTTTCCAGGCTGGACAACATATTGCCTTGTGTGTTTGTTGCATTACAATGACTTTTTAAATACAAAGTCAAATTTGATTGGAACCTATAGTGCAATCTGGATTTAAAAAAAAAAAACACTAGTGTCTTGAGATAGAGCCCTTCATAGCTCGGCTCCAGATGGAAATTCTAACGCATGCGCATTGAGTAACAAATTTTGGCTGAGATTCAGTGGGTTGGCGATGTGAATAATGCGATAAATTTATCTGGCTAGCAAGTGTATTTTGTTTACATATCCGTTATCTATTATGTAACAGGGAGAAAGAGTAATAATTGTTTCCATCAAAATAACTATTGAAAGCCAAATTGATAAAAAGTTAATTTTACTCAAAGTGTTTTGCTTGAGACATAAAAAGGCACACTTATAATATTAGTAAAATCATTTATATTTAAATAAAGGATTTATAATCTTTCCTTTTAACCTAAATAACAGCAGTATCTTAATTTAAGAAAAGTCCTTTGAAAATATTAATAGTACACTGAGAAAAAAATATAGAATGATATCTATTATGTAATGGTTATCTTGTCAAAATCCAATTCTGACACTTTATAAGAATATTGTAATGACATTAAATATATGTTTTAAATTTATTCCTACCATTTAAATAAAGTAATCAGTTTGTAATTTTTTTCTTTTTATTAATTAAAAAAAATCATGCTTTTGATGGAAAAAATCTATTGAATTATTTTCTTTTTAATATTAAATACAATTTTTTTTAGTACATAAATTTAAAAAAGATTTCAAACAATTATGAAGCTTAGATTAATCAGAACATTCAATTATTCCTTTTTATTTAATAGTAATAAATTGATTGTTTGGCGAAATTCATAGTAAGAAGCTTATTATTTAGATTACTGTTTTTCAAATAAATGAGTTATAAACACTTGATTTGAACTACAGAAGTTTGATTTATTTTAGTAGAATTTTTAACTTTAAAAATAGATACTATGTACACATTAAATAACATAATATTTTAATTTTTGAAGTTTTTTAATTGAAATTTATATTGCATCCAGAGCTTGTTAAAACAATTTACACATGTAAAAAAATTAATTAAAATTAAATTTTAAAGAAATTACTTGAGATAAATAATTATAAACCAGAAATAAGATATTGTTTTGACATATGAACATGGTAAAGTAAAAAAAAAAAATTCTAAATAATGAATTTACAAACCAGGCATAAAATATAGTTTGGTTATAAAAGCATGATGAAGTGATAAAATTTATAAATGTTTTGTTTCGTATATTTAGTGAAAAAAAAATTGATGTAATTTTACTTTGACTTTTTTTACACACGACATTTTATTCTCATTTTTGCTTATATTCTATTTGTTTAAATACAGAAATCAGAAGTAAATGTGATCCTTCTTTTTTTATTGCTAGCACGTAAGAAATATTGGAAAAGTTTGTTTGGTTGGGTTTTGTGGCGCAAGGTCCAAAAAGGACAAACTACGCCTAAAATATTGGAAAAGATACATGACACAAAGTTTATAATATCTTTATTAAAATATAGAAAAAAGAAGGAAATATAACAATTGCAATCATTCTTTTTTTTTAATAAGTAATAAGAAAGCCATGTCTCAGTGGGCAGCGAAATTCATTTCTGATAGAGCCCCGAAACTCAGCTCCATAGTACAGCAAAAGGGATTGCTAATACTAATTCACCTCGTATACCGCCAAATTATTACCACCACTTTCTTCAAGTGTGCATGCATTAGATCTCCCATCTGAAGCTTGGTCATGGGCTCTACCTCAAGACACTAGTAAAAAAAACTGTTACTGTCATCAATGCTGAAAGAGAAAATCAAATGCAAAAATTGTTGAACAGGAGGAATGCTAACCATTCAGCTCTCAGTTTAATCCTACTTTGTTTAGTATACTTAAAACAAATCATTATTAAAGTCCAAGTTTCCCTAATATTCATTAAGTTTGGCATCTATTAGTAATAAATTTTGTTAACTTAATTATAATTACTTTTCCACATTCAAAATTGTAGTTTATGTAATAATATGCCACAATTACAATCACTACAGTTTAACATTATAGCAGCCTAAATGGACATCAAGAGAATAAAGAACCGATTTACTACACATACTTTTAGAAAAGTTATATTCTAAAGAGAAACTAAGAGAAATTATGTGACACTTGTTTAAAATGATAATTACAATATCATATTTATGCTATGGTTATTTTTACAAAGAAAATCTATTTTAGAATTTTTAGAAAAGGCGGATACTAAAATTTTAAAGTGAAAATATATGAAACATTTTTTTTTCTAGCTTATTTTTCTTAAGTAGTGTTTTACTCAATTTCGACATGAATTAAATTAATATACCAATGATTTTCAAAACAGAACTTAGATAAGAATATTTTCGTTCTTAACTTTTGAAATTATCAAAATTTCTCTTATGAAATATCTTTAAAAACAAATAAAATATTTAAGAATACACTTTAAAGATTAAACACAATTTTAAATATTTGATATGATTAAATCAATAATTTTACCAGCATTGACCCTTCCATCAATTGTTAGAACCAAGACAATCAAAAAGCGATTTATTGAAATCATTTCTCTCAATAAAAATATTGAAAATTTTAGATTTATGATTTCCAAGAAGGAAAGTTAAATTAGGAAGAAACATAAACCGCTTTATGTTCATTAATATTAAGTAATCATGTTTAGAATACACAAAAGCAGAATAAATATTTCGAAACTCTTTATCTTAAATCAGTTTCATTGTCAGTATGTCAACACTGTGGTGAACACAAAAAATAAGTAAATAAAAGTCTAAGTAGCAGTTAGTTATAGTCACTGAATTAATTAATTGTAAGCGTCCTTTTATGTTGCAGTAACAGCACTGTGGCTAATTGACGATTGTTTGGGATATAAAAAATAAACAGGAAAAATTTTTTAACAAAATCCAAAAAAATATTTAGTTAATCAACATCTATGCCTTATTATAACAATTTATATTAGAGTTCTTTTCATTTGTAAGACGTGACCCAAAAATTTACACCCAGTTCGCAATGCACATTTGTTATTATCTCGACAAAACTTTTTTCGTCGTAGAAATCTTTTGGGGCAGATTTATTTTAAATTAGTTTGGTAAACTGATTTAAATACGTTTCAAATGATTTAGTACCATCTTGCTTTCCATCATTGCGAGTTCTGAAATATCTGAACTAAACATAAAAGAAGAAAAATTGAAAAAAAATGATTAATACATTTAAAATTATAACAAATTTATAAAATTATTAACTAAGCATCATAATTGCGTCAGGCTAGCCGCAAACTACCGGTGAATTCGCTGGAAACGCAGAGCTAAATTACCCTGAATTCACCTCGGAAAGAATGGGAGGAAACTATGACGTAGATATTTGACGTCATTGTTTCGATTTAACCAATGAAACTCTGAATTTGATGAATAAAGAAATATAGCATATATATATATAATTTCACAAGTAGTATTATTATAAAATATAAATTATATTTCAGGGAATAACTCAAAATTGCAATGCATTCCTAACTGTTTAAAAGTTTAATTATTAAATTTATTTTGCATTAACAATTATAATTATAATTTTTTACAGTTTCTCTATATTAATTCCTTTTAGTTTATCTATAAATAGTTTATCTATAAAATAAATGTGAAAAATTCATGGTATTATAAACAAATAAACCTTCACATGAAATTAAAATATATTTTATTCTTATCAATAAAATTTCATAACTCAATGATTTCATAAATATTAATGAAATTCTATACTGCTTTAATATTATTTATTACAATATATATATATAGTAGAATTGTATATATATTATGTAGTATTCATTACTTTTCCTCATAAAATGTGTACAATGTAAAAAACAGTGTTATGATATTACAAAATTCGGTTACTGTTATGTATTTCTGTAATAATAATTAATACAACATAAAATAATGTATATTACGTTATGAATTAGTTCTCTGCTAAGCATTATATCTAAATAAATGCATATGTAAATAAAAAAATAAGATTGAATTTTAATTTATTTCATTTTCATGAAAACTCAATATTTAATAATCAGTACAAATTATTACTTGTTACAGATTTTTCAAATTCTTCGAAAAATAAATGTTTTATGCTTCGAATAATGACATTTTTGTTCTGTTGCGAAATAATTTCTATATTTGTCCTACAGATATCTTTGCTCTATCTAACTCAAGAAACTAATAAACTATCTAAATTATTTTTAAAAAAATATGGATTGTTTAAAATTTATTATATTTTAACCTATATTGATTAATTAAAATTTTCTCTCTATCGAAAGAAAATTTAATCTAGTTAATGAAAGACCTTATTGTTACCACGAGGTATGCATAAAAATAAAGTATGCAAAAACAAAGGGTAGTCAGAAAGAACATATAGATGAAATTCGCGTGTCGCTGGTGCCCTGCCAGATATATCACAGGCGGCTAGATCCTGCACCCTTAGAAATACGCGTTCGTTCTCTGATTGGTTGGCTACATTATTCGTTATTAGTGCTGCCATCTATACGAAAAGAATTAAACTATAAACGAAAATTATATTTTGATTATAAAAGTATAAATTATATCAGCCACATGATTTTCTAATATATTTATTTACATAAATATTTATTACAAATTCATTAAGTTTGTTTATTAACTAATATAAACATACTGTTTTAATAGAATATTTTTATTATTTCGAAAGAATATCTTGTAAAAAGTGTTTTTTATTTTTATTGAAAATTTGAGTATGTACTTTCAAAAATTATTAAAAATATCAAAGAAATCATATATGAAAACTATTTAACTTATATTTCTTACTTATTTTTTTATAATATTTTTCTACAATTTTACACTGATTTTTTTACCATGTTATATTTAATAAAGGAAAAAATTAAATTAAACTTATATTTCTTACTTATTTTTTATAATATTTTCCTATGATTTTACACTAATTTTTTTACCTTGTGTATATTCAATGAAGGAAAAAAATTGATTAGAAATTAAAATTTAGTTTTGTATGTTTGTTTTATAAAAAATGCACTAAGATTGAAACTTGAATTTACAATTATTATTAATATTTTGAGTCACTGTGTTTATTATTAGTTTTAAATTAGTAATTATTTATTTAAACTGTAAAATAAATATTAAGTAATTGTAAGCAATTAAGTTTAGCTGAAATGAAAACAAATGTAATTATTATATGTTAAACTAGTGCCTTTTTTTAATATAACTTCTGTATGTTTCTTACATTGTGATCAAGTACATCAATTTATTTTAAAGAAAATTTTTATGAGAAATGTGATTTCAATTACAAAATTATGTCTGAAAAAAGTAATATTTAAAAAAATACACCCTATTTATTATATCTAAACATATTTCATTAAGCTTTGTAAGGCCTTGTTACACAACAATATTCTTAATTCATAAAGCATTTAAAATGATTTATCCAGTGTTGCTTTTATATCCTTTTGCCATCTTAAAATTTGTAAATAGAATAGTTAATTTAAATTTATTTCTCTAACAGTATAATTAAGTTGAAATAAAATGTATATAATAGCAAAATATTTATAATATATCAACTTTGAATTATATTTAAATCAAGTACATAGACAATCTGATTCCATTATGATTGTTTATGAAAGAAAACCTATATAATTTTTTATATTGAAGGAATATCAACCTATTACTTTAAATTTCTCCTAAATGCTTCATCTCTGACTTATCCATTAAGATAATTTCTGGAGAAAAATAAAAAATTTCATTGGTCTTCTAACTCTGAATCTGCCTTCCTTAAATTAAAAAAAGAGATTTCTAGCGATAGAGTTTTGATGTCATACAATTCAAATTTACTCATTGTAGTTGCTTGTGAAGCCAGCCCAACAGGCATCGCTGGAGTCTTATCCTACATAGTAAATGGTATCGAGAAACCAGTAGCCTTTACATCTAGATCTCTAACAATTTCTGAACAAAATTTCAATCAACTATATCGTGAAGCATTAGCCCTCAAATTTACAGTTCAAAAATTTCATAACTACATTTATGGTAGGGAATTTACTCTAATAACTGATAACCGTCCATTATATAGAATTTTTCATCACGATAGTAAAATATCTTCAATGACATCACCCCGATTACTAAGATATGCAGCATTTCTTAGTGAATGTCATGATAAAGATCAACATAGAAAAAGTGAAAAAATTCAGAATGTCGATTACCACCCAAGAGCATCGCTAAAATTAAAAGATCCAAACATCTTACAAGATACGATGATATTATTCATTGCCAGATTGTTAACCAAATTTCAACTTCTTCCATTACTTTTGAGATAATTTTTAAGGAGACAGCGAATGATCCAGAATTGTCAGTTTTAAAACACGAACTTTCATCAGGTAATAAATATTATGATGAATATTCATTACAAGAGGGAGTAACTTTTAAGCGACATAGAGTATGCATTCCTGAAAAATTATCTCAAAAGTAATGGAAGAAGTTGAAATTTGGTTAACAATCTGGCAATGAATAATATCATCGTATCTTGTAAGATGTTTGGATCTTTTAATTTTAGCGATGCTCTTGGGTGGTAATCGACATTCTGAATTTTTTCACTTTTTCTATGTTGATCTTTATCATGACATTCACTAAGAAATGCTGCATATCTTAGTAATCGGGGTGATGTCATTGAAGATATTTTACTATCGTGATGAAAAATTCTATATAATGGACGGTTATCAGTTATTAGAGTAAATTCCCTACCATAAATGTAGTTATGAAATTTTTGAACTGTAAATTTGAGGGCTAATGCTTCACGATATAGTTGATTGAAATTTTGTTCAGAAATTGTTAGAGATCTAGATGTAAAGGCTACTGGTTTCTCGATACCATTTACTATGTAGGATAAGACTCCAGCGATGCCTGTTGGGCTGGCTTCACAAGCAACTACAATGAGTAAATTTGAATTGTATGACATCAAAACTCTATCGCTAGAAATCTCTTTTTTTAATTTAAGGAAGGCAGATTCAGAGTTAGAAGACCAATGAAATTTTTTATTTTTCTCCAGAAATTATCTTAATGGATAAGTCAGAGATGAAGCATTTAGGAGAAATTTAAAGTAATAGGTTGATATTCCTTCAATATAAAAAATTATATAGGTTTTCTTTCATAAACAATCATAATGGAATCAGATTGTCTATGTACTTGATTTAAATATAATTCAAAGTTGATATATTATAAATATTTTGCTATTATATACATTTTATTTCAACTTAACTGTATACTGTTAGAGAAATAAATTTAAATTAACTATTCTATTTACAAATTTTAAGATGGCAAAAGAATATAAAAGCAACACTGGATAAATCATTTTAAATGCTTTATGAATTAAGAATATTGTTGAGTAACAAGGCCTTACAAAGCTTAATGACATATGTTTAGATATAATAAATAGGGTGTATTTTTTTAAATATTACTTTTTTCAGACATAATTTTGTAATTGAAATCACATTTCTCATAAAAATTTTCTTTAAAATAAATTGATGTACTTGATCACAATGTAAGAAACATACAGAAGTTATATTAAAAAAAGGCACTAGTTTAACATATAATAATTACATTTGTTTTCATTTCAGCTAAACTTAATTGCTTACAATTACTTAATATTTATTTTACAGTTTAAATAAATAATTACTAATTTAAAACTAATAATAAACACAGTGACTCAAAATATTAATAATAATTGTAAATTCAAGTTTCAATCTTAGTGCATTTTTTATAAAACAAACATACAAAACTAAATTTTAATTTCTAATCAATTTTTTTCCTTCATTGAATATACACAAGGTAAAAAAATTAGTGTAAAATCATAGGAAAATATTATAAAAAATAAGTAAGAAATATAAGTTTAATTTAATTTTTTCCTTTATTAAATATAACATGGTAAAAAAATCAGTGTAAAATTGTAGAAAAATATTATAAAAAAATAAGTAAGAAATATAAGTTAAATAGTTTTCATATATGATTTCTTTGATATTTTTAATAATTTTTGAAAGTACATACTCAAATTTTCAATAAAAATAAAGAACACTTTTTACAAGATATTCTTTCGAAATAATAAAAATATTCTATTGAAACAGTATGTTTATATTAGTTAATAAACAAACTTAATGAATTTGTAATAAATATTTATGTAAATAAATATATTAGAAAATCATGTGGCTGATATAATTTATACTTTTATAATCAAAATATAATTTTCGTTTATAGTTTAATTCTATTCGTATAGATGGCAGCACTAATAACGAATAATGTAGCCAACCAATCAGAAAACGAACGCGTATTTCTAAGGGTGCAGGATCTAGCCGCCTATCAATCACAGCCGATACCTATATATAGTAAACCTAAAAGATAAGCACTTAGAGAGGCGCGGTCTAATTTAAATCTTAAAAGCAGTTTTTCATCTTAACTTAAATGTAAATAGAAATGAGAGGCGTGGTCAAATTAAACTCTTAACAGCTGTCTTTCATCTTAACTTTGAGTGTAAAATAGGAATGGAAAGGGAAACTTGGGAGAAAATCAAGAAAACAAATTCAAGCATCACTAAATTTATATTTATTTTTTTCATTTCTATTTTTTTATATACATATTTATGGCTTAAAGATTGATGTAAATTACCACCATTATGTATTACTAATTTTTTGCAATTACTTTTAAAATATGAGGATTAGAAATTATTTAAACTATTTCAACCATTAGAACTCTTTTATGAAAATTATTTTTTTATGTGGAACAGTTTTTTTCCCAATCAGTTTAAATAAGATTTAATTCTTTGCTGGAGATTATAGATACATTAACAAACATATCTTAAATTAAACTCCAGCTTTATAACTGCTGTTAAATAATTGAAATTAGTAAAGCTAGATTTATTATTGAAAACTATTATTTAATTTTAGATTAATATCCTACAGACATTCAGTTAATTTTAACTTTAATATCTTTTCAGAAGGATAGTAACGTTAATCTAAACTAGCACAATGTTAACGTACTTCACAATTGAAAAATATTACATGTTTAAGATAAAACCTACTTTATATTGTCAGTTAAATCAGATATTACAATAAAATTTCTTGAAAATTTATTATGAAATGTACTTTATTAAACGTCTCAAGATTAATATTATTATATCACTGCTTAGATAATACTTTGAATATAATTCAAATTTCCTTAAAAAAAATAATAATATGTACCTCTTTTTGAGGTACACATTATGATTTTTTTAATGAACTTTGTATTGCATTCAAAGTATTATCTAAGCCAGGGGTCGCCAAAGTGGTCTATATAGACCCTTATAGCAACTATTACTAATGTTTAGTACATTCAGCCCACTTTATTATATTTAATGCATGTTGAAAAAAAAGCAAAGATTATTAAAAACAAATGATAAAGAAAACGTAACAAGGGCTTGAAGACTTATAAGAAACTCCCTCATTAACGTCACTTACTCCGTCTAACTGTAAATAATACGCCAGTAATCTCTCCTCTAGGCCAATCAATCAGCAATCTTGTTATGGTGTATTAGCACCATAACAAGACTGCTATGATCCTGTTGCATTATATTTCGCAAGGAATTTAGCGTAGAATCGGAGCAGAACAAGTTACTGAAGTATCCCCAATACAGAATACACTACAGTTTGTCAACTTCATTCGTTAAATCCGTATTTGTCATTTAAAATATCAAAATATTAATTAAAATCGTTTTGTCTATAAAGTGCCCTAAATTATAAAAAAATTCATAATTATAAATTTTATTAGCGAATATTATAAGATCTAGGCGGTTTTAATTACGTTATGAGAAAACATGATTGGATATTATTTTCTACGTCATTATTTTCATGTAGTTCTGGTATTTTCTGTTTTCGTTACTTATTTTTTTATTAGACTCGTTCATTTGTAAATATAAAAAACTGAATTATTAATGGATTTCGATTCCTTATTTACCAATTAGATAATAATTAGATAATATATATTATATAACAGCAAATAACAGTATTCTATAATATTTTATATATTATAATATATAGAGAAAATTAGAAATATAATATATAGAATAATAAAATATTTTTTCACACTGGTACTTCTGTAATAAGTTAGAAATATGCCAAAACTATACAATCATGCATTTTTTGTAAAAAAAATTCTACTTTTAAATTTTAAATGAAGAAATATCAAATTCGAAAACCCATAAAATAAACAATTCTGCTAAAATAACTATTTACAAAAAAATTTTAGTTTTTTCTTTTACTAGGTTTGGAGTTGAATGGAGCTTACAACGGCGTAGCCGTTTTTTCTCCTTCATCGGCGGTAGTGCTTTGTAGCTAATCACATGTTAGGTCGAGGAGGTAGGTAGGCTGAGCTACTGACGGGAGAGTGGACGGGCCTCTTTGAGAAAAGTGAAAAGTTCTTGATTGTAAAGAGAAGAGAAGTTTTTTTTGTGCTTATTTAATTAATAGTAGCTATTTACAACAATTTTTTGTCCAATTATATTTTAGTATTTTTGGACATTATGCGTCACTGTTGAAGTGGGCCGCTATCGGTCTGTATTTGATATCGTCTGGGGGATTTTCGCAATTAAAAATGTCGTTAAAAGATGCAGTGTTGCATTTTATTGCTTCATTAAAAAATCTCACATTAAGTTTCGACATATGCTGATGGATTGTTTCTAGCTTCAAGTCTCGGTGAATAGCAGTGTTTTTCAAATAATACGGTGGGCCTAACATAATACGCAGCATTTTGTTTTGAAATACATTTATTGTTGAAATTTGCGTTTTAGTTAAAGTACACCAGGCGGGTGATGCATATGTAACGATAGGTCTTATGATGATGGTGTATAGTAGTTTCTTTGATCTGACACTCATGTTATTTTTGTTTCCCATGAGGGGCCTTAATTTTAGGAAAACTCTCATAGCCTTAGCTGTGACCTTTTTGATGTGGTCATTCCAATTCAGATGTTTATGAATGGTGAGTCCCAAGTATGTTGCTTTGTCCACCTCTGGTATTATTTCGTTAAACATTTGCAGGTTACTGTAGTTCCCCAGCCTTTTATGATGTGGTCTAATCATGATCAGATTTTATTTGGTTGTATTTATTTCCATCTTCCATTTTATGCACCATTCTTCTATTTTGTGAATTTTATTTTGCATTTTATTAATTGCGTTTTTAGCCGATTTTGACTTTAAGATGATACCTGTATCATCTGCAAAAAAGGCGGTGATACTATTATAGTCTGTGTTGTCGATGGGAAAATCAATAGTATAGAATAGGTAAAGTATCGGGCCCAGAATGCTGCCCTGGGGAACTCCGGCTTCGATTGGTCTCTTTGTAGAATAAGTTTTGTTGATTCTCACGGTGAAGTTTCTATTGCTTAGGTAATTCTTGATGAGCTGGGCTATGTTTTTATTGACTTTGATTTCAAGGAGCTTATAGATCAGGCCTTGATGCCACAGCTTATCGAAGGCTTTAGATACGTCCAACATGAGAAACGCCGAATTTTCTTTATTCCTGAAGCCACGCCCCATGAATGTATTCTGATTAGTTGCTTGACGGTGCTGAGATTTTTTTCTGAAGCCGAATTGTTGATCGGGGAGTTTATTCATGTAAATTTTTATTCTATTGTAGATAATTCTCTCATATATTTTTCCGAGCGATGGGAGTAAACTTATTGGTCTGTAGCTGGATGTCATTACAGGGTCTTTGTGTGGTTTTTGAAAAAGTATTATAATGGCTTCTTTCCAGATATTTGGATAGTAGAGATTTTTAAGGCAGCTGTTTAAAATAATTGTGAGGTTATTAATAATATTGTCTGGGAGTTTTTTAGTCATTTTATTATTTATTCCATCTCTTCCGGGAGCTTTTTTGATGTTGAGAGACTTAATGATTTTTTTTACTCCTTCTTCTGTTGTTAACTCAATGGCTGGGTCATTGTGCCTTTCTTTGAATTTATTTTTGACACTTGTTTTTATTTCTTTTTCAAATTCTTCATCAGTGTTGTTTTCGTTGGTGGTGAACTGTTTTTCCATAGTGTCAGCAAAGGCTTCGGCTTTTTCTTTGTCTGTATAGACTAATCCTGTTTCTCCGTGGATTGGTCTCTTTTCTTGGGTGTTGTTCTTGAGGTTTTTAACGAATTTCCAAATGTTGTTTGTGTCTTCATCGAGACTTCTAATCTTTTCTTCCCATTTTAGATTTTTGTAGATTTTGCATGCTTCCCTAATTTCTCGTTGTAGCTTATTAATTATTGTCTTGGTATTGGGGTCAAACGTTTTATTATAATTTTTTCTCATTTTATTTTTAATTTTTATTTTATCTTTAATTTCCTTTGGGAGTTTAATGAAGTCATCATAGTGTTGCGCTTTAGTGGATGCTTCTTCATGAGCTTTTATGATTTTTTCGTTTATAATATTAATTTAATCTTCAATTTTATTAATTTCATTAGTTGTTTCAATATTGGTATTGTTCTTAGTTAGGATATTAGAGAAAAGCTGCCAGTTAGTTTTGTTGACATATTTATTTATTATTTTAATTTGTTTTCCAACGGAGATAATAGTTGGCAGGTGGTCTGATGAGAGGTTGTTTATGACATCTGCTGCGATGGGAAGCGTGGTGCTTGAGACGGCAATATCCAGAATTTCCGGTCTATGATTGGTGAAGGCGAGAAAATATGTTGGCTCGATTGGTGCAGAAACTTTTAGTTTATATTTAATGATTGGTTGGAGCAGCCTTTTCCCGTTTGCATTTGTTGTTCTGCAGTTCCAATTTATTGATTTTGAGTTCAGGTCTCCTGTAATGATGTTTTCCATTCCAGGGGGGAAAAGGTGTTTGATGTCGTCTTCAGTGATGGCTCGGTCTGATGGGTTATAAATTGCTGTGATTTTTAAATTTTTATTTCTTTCGATTTCAATGATTGCTGAGATTTCTTCGTACCCCTTGTCGTTGTTTCTGCTATATTCAGTTGATGGTAAGGAGTTTTTAATAAGAAGGAGTACTCCACCGCCTCGGTAGTTGGCTCTATTTGTTTGAAACGCTGAGTAATTGGCAAGTTTATACTTGTGGCCTCCGTTTGCATGCGTTTCTGTAATTGCGCATATGTCAAAATCATGTTCGGTGATGAAATCTTTAAGTTCTTCATATTTATTGTTGAGACCATTAGCATTCCAGTTGGAAATCTGCATAATTTTCGTGCTGTTATGATTATTCATCAATATTTATTTTTGACTGGCCATTATTTTTTGGAATATCTAGTATCCCTGTATTTTTGATGTAGTCTATTAGGAGTTTTAGTTGTTGGAGGATCTCCTTTGCTTCTGTTATTGTGTCATTGGCTGCATCCTGGGCATACGTTTTATTTTCAACGACAACTCCTTTTATTATTTTTATTCCTGACGATTTTTTATTTTGTTGGCTTTTGTTTGCTTCTGAGAATAATTTGCAACCTCGATAGTTGGCAGGGTGGTTGCCTCCACAGTTAGCGCAGGTTGCCGGGGTTTCTTTGGTCTTTGTGCATTCGGCCGATAAGTGACCGTCTCCACATTTCACGCATTTAGGGGCGTGTCTACACATGTTTTGAGAGTGATGTAGTGCCTGGCATCTGTGGCACTGTGTAGGTCCACTTCTATTCTTATATGCTTCAATTCTGATGGTACAGTTATTTATATATTTTACATTAAAAATTTCTTTTGCATTAGTTGTTTTTGGCATAGTAACTATGAACAGTGGTAATTTTTGGACTTCCCCTTCTCGCCTTCTTGTCATCTGTACTATGTTTGTAATAACGAAGTCTTCATTTATTAATTCATCCGTTATCTCCTCAGTTGGAGTATCCATTGGCAGGTCCCGGATTACTACGCGTAGTGGTTTTTCTTCATTGAGAAGATAGGTATGATAGCCAATGTTCATAGTGTCCAGAATTTTAAGTGCGCTTTTGTGGGCGTGGCTATCAGCAAGTTTGATTTTGATCTCGTGCAGTTTTTTCTTTTAATTTATTTATATAATCTAAATACATCATTCCATCCGACGTCAAACTGTTCCTCCCTAAATAGGGAGGACCAGTTTGACGTTTTTGAACACATCTCCTCGCCAAATCTCGCCCGAAGGGTTTGCCAAGGAGAGCGAGATTTGGCGAGATAAACGAAATGTAAGCAAATCGGTAAGGGGATTCTACCGAAATAAGCAACTGTAAGTGGATTTGGTAATCGAATTAAACAAAAACTGGTAGAATTTAACAGTTTCTTGTGAAAATATTTTATGTCGAACCAGAATAAGGTAAGGCTGTTTCTATTACAAGCTTTGCTCATAGGTTGCTGTCACTTTGTACTTGTGAGAAAATTTGCAGTGAAACGTGCCTCTCCTCAGCGGCCACTTTTTTCAAAAATATTTGTTTCCCGCTGTAGACTGTGATCTCCTATGAAATGGGGGAATTTTTTTTTTTTTAAATAGCTCTGTAGAATCTAGCGTAGAAAATTGTCTTCCTGGAATCGAAATTGTGAGAATCGAAAAATAATTTTTTAGTTTCTCGTTAATGTTTACATGGTTATTACATCGCTTGTTTAACTCATTCATTTTCTTTTCAACAAATACCATTATTTTGTTAAAAATGACAATAGCAAGAATAATTCCGTCAAAAACGAAACTTGACTTCCGTAATTAAAAAATTATTATTTTTATTTTCTGTTATGCATTCTTTCTATTTGATTATTTAATATAATTTTTTGCCATATAAATATTTATTACTATGCTTACATAGAAAATCAAAATTGCTTATTGTTTACAATCTATTTGTTGTTTAAAAGCTTTTATTTGAGGAACCAATGAAAAAAGAAGTTTTGGAGGAAAGATTTAAATATTAGATGTAATAATATAACATGTTTGCACTGTTTATCTAAGAATACTTCTGATTCCATTAACTATATATAATTAATATTTTATTTAAATTTGTGTTTTAAAGGAAATTTATTTTAATTTCTGAATTAGAAACATACAAAAATTAAATGTCTGTATAAGTGTTTGTTGGTTGATAGTTTTCACTGTATTTTTACTTAGACAAAAATTAAATAAAATATTCCATTTTAACTAAAAGGAAATAAAATGATTAAAAAGATATAAAGAGATACATAATATAATATTGTACATTGTTTGGCTAAGAATATTTCTAATTTCATTAAATATATAATTCGATAATATTATTTTAATTTATGTGTATTCCCAAAAAAAATTAATTTTGTTTTCTGATTTTAAGATGTGCAAACATTTTTTTTTAATTTTATGAGTGCTTGCATTGATAATGATATGACATCATTTAGATTCCTAAGCTGAAAGTAGGTGAAGATTTATATTGAAGATTTTCTAGATTTTAAATCAGAAAATCCCCTCTAAATGGAATTCATATATACAGCATTATGTTTTTTGAAATAAGTTTTTTTTGTAATTTTTGATTCAGAATTTTTTAAAAATTTGTTATTTTAAGATATAAGACATGCTCTACATCTAATAATAAACAGTTTGTAGAGTCTTACATAAATAAAATGTTGCATTTAGGAATGGGAATTGAAAGTAGGGAATACAATTTTTTAATTACTTCAGTTGGTTAATTAACTAGAAAATATATATTTATAATTTTTCAAGCCATAATTAGGAAAATATTAATGTATTAGAATCAATTTCCTTGACAGAGAAAAACTAAAACATAAGTATAATGATTTCAAAGTTATAAAATGTTAAATGTTGAAAGCACAATAAAATTTATTTACAACTCTTTAAAACATTTTAAATAAGTAAAATATTTCAAAGATTTTGTATTATAGCAAATAACTATTATTTATTATTCTCATTGAAACAAGCACTCAAAAGTATAATATTCAAAAGTTAGTCCTGAATGCAATTTTCTTAAAGATATCGTATACTGCTGCTGGATAATTTCATTGGATAAAAGCAATAATTTATAATATATATATATTAACTTCTTTTAGAAAAATTTGTTTTTTGAAATAACTATATTAGTGTGTGAAGATAAATAATGGAAATATTACCATTCCAAAAACTTAGTTTATTTAACTTAAAATAAAATTATTTAAAATTAGAATTTTTGGATATTTATATTGACGTAAAATAGTTCAATATGTATAATATTTATGATAAGAAAATTAATTTAATGCCCTCAAGACAAATATCTTTAAATTTCATCAAATTCTTTCTAAAAAATTTTCTATAAAATCATCAATATATCTAAAGGCACCTGAATAATATAATTTTTCATAATATTGTAATAATAGATTTGGATCCTGGAGAAATACCTTAAATCTGTATGTATATCTCCACAAAAAATGTTATAAATAAAGAATGAGCAAGTATCTTGCCAATTTTAAATTAATGGTATATAAAGATCCATATTCATAAAATAAAACGTTAATACAGCAAAAAGTTTATCTATCAGGAAACTAGGAAAAAGTTAAAAACATATCAAGAAATATCAGGAGTTTTATTAATGTATATAATATCAATTATTGGTTTCTTATTATCAATTATCCATGTATTATTTCATTTTATAATATTTGCTAAGATGAAGAAATAATATTAAATCAAAATTAGCGTTACAGTATCAGATAATGCATCGGAGTTTTATTAGATTGTTATGAAATTTTGGATTTATAGAATAATATAAGGAATATTAAGATTAACATTTTTTGTTTTAATTAGTTTTTTAGTAAACACTAGAAATTTTTTCTAAATAGTTACTTTAGCAGAATTGTTTATTTTATGGGTTTTTGAATTTGATATTTCTTCATTTAAAATTTATAAGTAGAATTTTTTTTACAAAGAATGCATAATTGTATAATTTTGGCATGTTTCTAATTTATTACAGAAGTACCATTGTGAAAAATATTTTGCATTTCTTATAATATATAGAGAAAATTGGAAATATAATATTACATACAATATTACAGAATACTCTTATTATCTATTATATAATAATTATCTAATTGTGAACTAAAGCAAACGAAATTCATTTATACTTTAGTTTCTATTAACTAGTTTAATGAAAGAATAATTAAGGAAAAAATTAACTATCACAAGGCCATGAAAATAATCATGCAGAAAATTATATCCAATCATGTTTTCTGTTAACGTTAGTGACTTCACCTAAATCTGAAGGTCATTTGCAATAAGTATGTCCTTCCTAGATAAACCATATTGTAATTGTAATCGCTTTGCTTGGTAATTATTTTACGAGAAGAGAGTGAAAATTAGCGAGATTCCAGAATGTTAAGAAAACTTCTAGTGTCTCGAGATAGAATCCCGAAAGTCAGCTCCAGGTGCGAATTGTAAAGTATGCACACTTGAAGAAAGTGGTTACAATATTTTTGTAGTATACATTGTGAATACTGTTTAGATTTAGTTTTAGCAAACCTATTATTTCTTAAGTCTCAGTCTAATTTGGAATGAAGTTTGCTTAATTTTAATAAATAATTATTTATGATGTTAGAATATTTACTGGTAAAACCTTAGCCAAGAGCAGTTAAGAAAGGTTTTATGCTAGATTGTGCAGTCTCTTTTAATATGCATAGAAAATAACATTAATACATTAATCAGTAAATAACATTAATACATTAATAATTTATACATTAATCAGTAATTTAAAATTAATTACTGTTCATATAATTTGTTGGTACATCCATAAATAATATATATATCCTCTGTTCTAATATTTCACAACATTTATTTTAAATATCACGGGGAATTAATATTGTCATATTTATATAAATGTTATGTTAATACGTAGCTAGATATATTTTGAAAAGAAGACAGAATATGTAAACCCATTAAATTACGCATTCATTGAAACATTTCATAAATCCACTAACCCAATAGATTTATTGCATTATTGACAATGCCAAGTTACTGAATCATAGCCAAAATTTGTTACCCAATGTGCATTCATCAGAATTCCCATATGGAGTCAACTGTTGGGGCTCTATGTCGAGGCAATAGTAACAAAACGGGTAGTCAAAAGAGGATTTCTCATGTTTGAAAACATTAACATTCACCGTTAACATTATAGCTTAAGTTCAAAAAAAAAATTTTAAATTAAACAGTGCAATATTTTTCAGAGAATTTTAGCTGATAATTATATACATTTAGCGAACTTTCCCACATATCATCATCGTCCTTTCCAAAATTGATAAAATACCACTGCTATTCCAAAAGAAGATACTTTTCTTTCTCCTTTTTGTTAGAAAAGTGGGACTCATTTCCCCTTCTGAATATCAAAAATCTCATCAGAACATATTCTAATCTTTGTGCAATGAATTTTCCTCAAAGACCAACATTTTTTACATTAAATTTGACTGCTTATTATAAATCTTCTGTTCATCTAGAATTTATTTTATCATTAATTAATTTTTATCGCATTCCAAAAATATATTTAGAGTATAATCTTTGCTTTGCAATTTATATTTCATAAAGTATTCATTGCGTAATAATAAAATTTGATGAAAATAGTTTGTATATTTTTTAGTCATATATTCTTTTATATAGAGAATATTTTATGTTTTATTCAAGAATAAAATCTTTGATGTTTTATATTATTTGTTTATTTTACATATTTCTTAGTTTGAAATGTCTCTTTAATAAATAAAAATATCTGAAAATGTTATTGTTAATACTTTACACATCTTTTGTTCTGAATGCTTATAAAGTTTTGTTCGAAAGAAAATTTATACTATTCTTTTATCTAATGTATTGCATATATAAAAATATTTTCTATAAAAAATATAAATAAACATTCTGAAAATATAGTCAATAAGTAAAAGATAATTTCTATTGATCATTTCAATCCTTAATCAGTAAAAAATAGTTGAAAAGTCAAGTGTTTTTAAGATAAGTTAATATAAATACTAAAAAAAAGTTAATACATAAAACTATTTCCACAAATAGTTATATGTATTAAATTTAAAAAAATGCTTGATAGGAAAAGAATGAAATATATTATGACCACCCTAATTTTATTTATGAATTAGTGTCTATAGGAATTTTATTTAAGAAAGCTTATTTGGTTTCTTACACGTTTGTTTCTTAAATTCCTAAAAACTTAGTGAATTATTTAATGTTTATAAATTTTGCTGAATTCAATTAAGATTTTAATTATAATAGTTTTCTTTTAGTATTTCAGTAATAAGATTAGCAAAAATAATTATGCATTCTAACGTAAAGAAATTATTGAAGTGTTAGTTATAATCTAAGGCCAGGAACTCTTATAGTAATAGGCAGTAATCATGTTTAAATGCTTTACTTTATTTTGTACAGAAAGTATTAAAAAGTTATTCTTTCTCAACCATGGATCTTGTGCATTGCTCCTTGAAAAAAATTTAAATTAAAATTTTTCTGAATTCATCTTAAAATATGCATTCATAATATATTAGTTTCAGCAACACTCTTTTCTTAAAAAAGAATATATTGAAATAAGAAAAAGTAAATTAATAAGAATTCCATCAAGATTTATCAAACGATAATCATACTGAAAGAGCTAATGTCTATTGCTGATATGTCCTAAACTTTTGAGAGAGCGTACCTTCTCAAGTTCGTTCTGGATTATTGGCAGTATTGATATTGTATAAGTGTGAGAAAAGTATACTAAAATTGAAATCTTATTCATTGCAGCATAAAAATTTTGTATGGTAAATAATAGCAGATGTTGAAAATCAAATTAATAAATCTGTATTCTTTGGTATAAATGTGCTTTGTGTATGCATTTTATTAAATTTTTAACTCATAAATATCTATTTTTATTTGTGCTTAGGTGTTTTAATTGCTGAATAATTAAATTTATAGATATTTGATCCTGAAAAGGATTCCATACCTTTTTCTATATTCACTTTATTAAAGAAACAGAAACCAATGTAAAAAAATTTATTGTATATAAATATATACAATAAGACGCATAAATACAAATGTAGTATGAAGCAGTAAAATCATATATTTACAAATATAATTAAATATGTAATTGACAATACTTATGTGCTAATTTTGAAATCAGTTTTAATGTAGGTATAGTGCTATTCTTAAGTTATATTGATTAATGTTAATCCTTTTGTGATGTATGATGTGATGTATGCCTCCGCATGTGATGTATGATCTCATTTTCTATTTTATATAATTTTGTTTCAACAATAATTTATGATATTTCTCAAATCAGAAGGAAAGCCAATTGTTTCATTATCTTTGAGAAAAATATTTGTTAATTCATTATATTATTGAGAGAAAAAAATTTCCAAGTATTCCAAAAGAATTTGATATAATAAAAAATGTTAAAAACAATTTTTTTTTAATTATAATGAAATATTTTAAAGGAAAGGTATTTGTTTTATTAAAATGAAAACAAACAATTTTTTTTTTTTTTTTTTTTTTGGAAAAAAAGTTAACATACTAAATACTTATTCTACAAAATTTTTAGTATCACCTGCTTTCCAGTTTGTACACAAAAAGCCATAAATCCAGACTTTTCCCACTGCCTGTAAGCAGTTAAATCAGGGAAACTTTTACAATATAAGTGTTGTATCTGGGCTGCATTTTGAGAGCTTGCTATACTATAAAAGTTATATTTCCAAAATTAAAACCTTTATGAAGGAGTTTAAATAAATATTAAAAATGATGATTGCTAGGACTATCTTTGGCTTAGTGGCAGGACAACACTCTTTGGAGCATGAAGTCCTAGGTTCAATTTTAGACACTGTTAAATAGCAGAAGGTGCATGATGCACTTCTGCATGCAAGTCTGTCATGGTGGGTGCTTGTGAGTTTTCTGGGTTTCTTCTCTTATGATGAGTATGGCTCACTATTGATGAAAACTCGAACAAGAAGGCAATTTACATAATGCTAAAATGCCTTACAACAATTTCATTAAGTTTTTTACTACTGGTGACCAATTTCCTGCCTGCAGAAGTTGAATGTATAAGCTTCTTAGATGGAGATAAGTAAAGCAGCATGTTCTTCATGGAGAATGTGCCTCAGTGCACATAGGCAGCTCTCATCAAAGGAGAAACTAGCAATTGGATTTATTGCACATTTATACATAGATATCTTAAAATACTGATGATAATGTAAATGGGAGCAAGTAGGGGTTACATTTCATAATTTGAAGTTCTTATAGAGTAAACATTCTCTATAAAGATCCCTGTGTATTATATAAATGGATATGTGTGTTTTAAATAAATGAAAATAAAAATTCATATGTAATATAGGCCCTTTATTATGTAGTTTAATTTTGCGATGCTTTTTTAAAAAAATATTCATTTTCTGACAACTCCCTTTTCTTAGGTTGCTATTTTTGTTGGATATTCTTCCAACTCATTCTGACAATCTTATAGGTTGCATCATGACCTATGTAATATGATTACTAACAATGTGTTATACTTAAGTAGCAAGTGTGTAAAGAAACCAGGTATGATTTTAATATTTTTATTGATATAATTGGTATTTTTGTTTTCAACAAATTTTATTTTTGAGTATATTAAATATTTAAAATGTAACATTATTTGCATTATTAATTTAGTTTTTTTGCTTGATAATTTGTGATTTTGCAAATGTAAGACATCAAATTTTTTTTTATCTATCCTAGTGCCAGTTTTACTTGAGCAATGTATTTGAAAAATTTATGGGTTTTGTATTAATCCTAATAGTTATATTAAGTGGCTTTTGTTTTTAGATTAATATTAATTTGGGCTGAATGGGATGTCAGTTTAATTACTTTGCTATTAATGAAATTTATCTTAAAGAAATTAATTTAGAAGTTATATGTGGATTCTTTTTTTTTTTTTTTTCTTTCTCCATTTTGAATTGATTTATACTTTATCAAACTATTCTTTATTTAAAATAAACCAGTTCTAAGCAAATGTACTTGTAAAAATAGTTTAACTATTGTAAATTTTTATTGAGAACTTTAAGTCATCAAAAAAAAAAAAATTGATGGCCAGCAAAGTTTATTTAAAATTATATTTTTTAAATCATACCAAGCACACAAAGAAATAGAATGGAGGATGGAAATCTAACAAAAAATATATCTCTCAGATTTGTCTTTGCTACTGTAGGTCGTATGAGTAATTTCATTTTTGTAAATTCATATTTATAAGGGCTAGTTAAGTTATTTGTAATTGCAATGAAATATCTTTTAAAGTACCATATTTTCTTGTATATAATCTGTGCATTATGCATTAAAAAAGTTCCAAATTTCGTTGTGCGTATTATACATCGCTGCTGATAATCTGAAAAAAAACATTCTTGATCAGAAAACCTTACACTTTATGTTTAATAAAATAAATAACAAATAGTACCGCCACATACCCGAGTTATTTAAGCTATAATTAGCTTTGTCCAATTATGTTCAAGAACGAATTCAGTTCCTCATAAAGATGTTACAGATGCATTTTGCTAACGTCATTGCGCAATTTGTCATGATGTGAGCGGTTTCGTTTTGAAAATATTCAAATTCATATATCGTGATATGGAAGCGAAAACTTTAAAGTTACACAGCAGCTTTTAAATTAAAAGCTATAGTGAACACGAATAAAAAGTATGGCGAGAAACGTGTTAATATGAAGTGAAAAACAAAGCATGCACGGTATAAAAGAAAAATGTATAAATGTATAAAAAAATGTAATCCATTTCTTTCATTTTAATATTAATGTAGCAAATATATATTTTTTAAATATGTATAACATCGTTTTAAAAAGTTATTAGAAGCTAAATATCGAAAAGTTTTACAAGAATCTTCTTGAAATTATCGCTTTTGATTGATATCGTGTTTTCATCTTTTGTTTATCCCACTTTGTGATGAGGTTGATTCAGATAGATGTTTTTTGTATTAAATTTTTTTACTGCACAATTTATTATATTTTGAATCGTACTGTGTATTTTTTTATTTTATGTGACACCCATATTATCAGCACTACATATTTTAGACTATTCAGTGAAAAAAAATTGCTGTGGATTATGCGACGATTTTTTTTTCCCTTTTACTCGAAAAAAAGGTCGTGTGAAGAATAGACCACTGCGGATTATATGTAGGAAAATATGGTAAATTTGTTTCTGAATGATGAATTAGAAAAATAATATTGTTTACTTACTGCATACCCTTATAGAAATAATTACAACAGTTTTACAGCAGTGAATTAGAAAACACGTGAAGACTTTTTACGCAATAAATTTTTTACTTAATGTTTTTATTTGTAAAATTCTATGATATTCAAGTAATGATAAAATTCATAGTTATAGTATATGTTTATTAAAATCATCATTGTTGCCAGGAAAATATTAAACACTTTTCAAATGAACTACCTTTATAAAGATTTAGAATTGTATGAATATGCTTAAAAAAATATGTGATGGCTTTTAAATTTTCAGATTTAAACAATGAAATTGCTAAATGAAGTACTGCATCCTTTTCTATACTAATTAAAAAAAATACTTACATTAATTTCCCAGGTGAATTAACTTATTTTAAAGCAACACTTTTACTTATTATTTTTAAAAAACTTTATTTTTAACAATTTTCTGGCCATTATAGATATAATACAAAATATACAAGACTTTTTAACATACCACGTTCTTTTGTCACTGGTATTTCTATGTTCACATGTTGTTGAGAATAATTTTAGTCATGAATTTTCATCTTAGAAAATAATTTTAATTTGCCATTCTGTGTGAATATAACGCTTAAAGTACTAGATTCTGAACCAAAATTACCATTTTCTGATGAGAATCAAAATACCTACCATTATTTTTAATTATACCTCAAAAAACAAATTTCAATATCACTAATTGTACCTCAGAAATTAACAAATTTTATGTTTGACAAAACTGATAACAACAATTTAACTATAAAATTAAATATCATTTTATAACTAAATTCTTATGTATGTTAATAAATGTAAAATGTTAATTATGGGTTTCAAAGATTTTTAGAGGATGAATAATTAGAGTTTGGTGAATCCCTTGTCTGGAGTAGCATAATAATATATATCTATATTGAAAAACAATTTAATTTCATTAAATTTTGTTTTCTGAAAATTGGCAATTCTATTTTCATTTTGATCTTTCTATAGATTAATCGTTTTCTTGAACTGTCCCAGGTGTCAAAATTCAGTCATTAATAACAACATCACAATGACAAGAATAAAATAGATGTGACATACATTGAAAGAAAAGTGAATGGCATTTTATGGAAAATTACATTTTAATTTTTCTTATGATATGGAAACAAAAATCTATCTATTATATGCTTTGTCACATATTTTCACTTTTTAAAATTTTATTGTTATATAATTATTGTTAATATAAATTTATTATTAAAAAAAATTGCAGAATGCTAACCAACATGGAAGAGGAGATAATTGCAGTTGCTTCAAATAAAGAAAAGTAGTATATTTTATGAATTTTTAATATTGTTTAATGGACATTATATTTTAAAACATTTAATATTTTTCCTTTTTGCATAGGTTTAATAAAAATGTTCCTCGATTGAAGCAGTCAGAAAAAATAAACTCTTTATTAAAGAGTTCTGGTTGCCAATTTTCAACAATTCCAGAAATGAGGTGTGCTATTTTTGAAGCCTGGAGTAGAATTAAGAGAGAAGAATTAAAAATTCATGATATGAAACATAAACATATTGATAAAAACGAACATTTTGTAAGTTTTTTTTTTCACTGAGCTATTAACAAAAATATTTAGTTTCAATAATTTGAAAATTACATTCTTAGTTTAATTCTAGTTAAATACTGGAATATCAGTTAAGTTGTTTCATGTAATTTTGACTTATTATTATTCTTTATTTTATTATCGTTTAATTTATTATACCTGAAATGATTTAATAGGAGTTAAATGCATCCTATGTAGTGGATTTGCTTGCAAAATAATATATTAGTATGCAAGTCATCTCTTCTAATTCAGCTTTAAAAAAGTTGTGAAAATTCTATCCTTATACATAGAAGTGATTAATAATTATTTTCTTTAATAATGTGTGCATAACATACATACGTATATATACATACTCTAATTTAAAGAATAAAAAGGTTTTAGAATTTCCTATCAAAATTTATCTTATAATGTTTACAAAACGTGTAAAACAATGATTTTTCTAAAATGGAAGAAAAAAATAAAATGCTCAAATTATATAATAATTGGAATATTCAAAAAATTCCATACTACTTTGTTTTTGCAAAAAAAGTTTCATAATTTGTTTGCTTTTGAATATCTTGCATGATTTATAAATTTTACAGAATATCTCTGGTGTTTCCGTACCTAAATTGGGCGATTTGTTTAAGAATAATCCTTGTAATGTTCATAAAATATTCAGAATCTGCTACGTTTGGCCCAAATGAACTACTTGATATTTTTTCAAGCTCATGCAATTGCTGCTAATTTTTTACTCAGAATCATACTGATGTTTTTCCTGGTCTGTATCATTCCCCAATATTGAATTTTTATGAACTAGTTATTGGACTACTAAAAAAGAATTTACCTTGTTGACTAAATTTGAAGTAAGAATTACAATGCTCATTCAGTTTCTTCTGATCAGCTAAGACTCACTTTGCACTGCATGATAATAGAAATATATCAAACATTATAATATGAATAATGTTAAATCCCTAGAAGCACCTGACCATTTTAGTCTTCCATGTATGTGTACTTGGATCGATTTTAACATCTTTATCATTATCAGCCATTTCTTTATGAAAAGCATTGTTGAATGGAGTCTTATAATATGCCTTCAACGAGAACACCCCTTGTGAATCCATTTATTGATTATTGAGTGATAAGCAGGAAATGTAAATGAAAGCAATTTCTGTATTTACTGAACATTATTCTAAGATGTTTTTAGCTATAGAGATTAATTAATATTTTTAAGTTATTCACATCAACTAATCCACAATTGCCACATTCATAGAACTTTAAAAAACTATAGGTAGTATTTAGTCAGACATAATGGAATCACCAATCAAAAATGTAATTCAACTCATTTGTTCTATAGCATGCTATGAAAATCTTGTAACACTTGTTAAATATATGTAATTTTGGATTGCAGAACTTTTCTGCATTTCATATTTTTTTTGTTCCATTTTTATACATTCTGTTATGAATCAGCTTTATGTATCATGGTCATGCTATTATCGCTATTATTTATTAGTGCAATTTTCTTCATGATGAAAGAAATTCTATTTTGTTCTTATGCTATTTTTGAAAAATCACAGTTCTTTGTTAATCTTTATGAATTTTTGAAATTTTGTGAATATTTATATCAAAGTTTATTCCAGTTGATGATACTATAAGCTTAGAAATTGTAAAAATTGTTTGTTTCTGCTATATATATATATATGTTACCGTGAAAGTCCGAAATCTGGAGAATGTCGACATTCGCTGGTGAATGTCAACATTCACGTAGTCGCTTGGTGTATGTCCGAAATATTTGCTAGATATCCTCATTTCTCACTTACACCGGCAAATGTCGACATCCACAATGCACTAATGGTGAATTTTGAATATGCGTTTCATCTCTCCGTATC
Organism: Latrodectus geometricus; assembly: GCA_026290005.1. Classification (NCBI taxonomy): domain Eukaryota; kingdom Metazoa; phylum Arthropoda; class Arachnida; order Araneae; family Theridiidae; genus Latrodectus; species Latrodectus geometricus. The sequence continues at coordinate 1,187,061 of JAPDSC010067202.1, forward strand.
CGGAGAGGAGAAATGCAGATTTGCATTTTCTTATCTCAATATTTCAGGCGTGAAAAACGTCACATGTGTGACGTAACTTATCGCCTCTCTTAGAAAGGAGGAGTGACCAATCACGGTGAGTTTCTTTGTTTTTTTTAATATGTAGCTTTAGATTGTAGCGTGAGAAGAAAACAAGTTTTTTTTTTAATTGTTTTTTTAACTCTCTGTTGACCTTGTGTTCCAGCAAAACACAACATGCTCTAGGCCGCACCTCTTTGTTGACGTTGCCTTCTGTTATCTCCTTTTCGAGCTCTTTAATCATCTTTTCAAATTCCACCAAAGCTTGTCTGTGATTGTCGACATATACCGGCGATGTTCCGAAAGTGCAAGAAATGTAATCAATTGAACGGTCTTTCACCAACGTTTTTGGTATGTGTTGACATTCACCGGTGAATGTCGACATTCTCTGATTTCGGTCTTTCACGGTAACATATATATTACAAAAAAACAGCTGTGTGTATGTCTCTTTCACTTGTACCAGTGTGTCATGTGACTAAGATATAAGACTACAGCTGAAATTATTCTTTTCTTGTTATCAATATTATGTTTTTATGGCACAGACATCATGAAAGACAGTATATTCTACTTTTCCACTAGTGTGGAATCTAGTCTGTTACAGAATTATTTTATTAGTGATACATTTTTCTAAAAGAAGCCAAGAATGTTTACTTCACAATTGAAATGAATAATACTTCAGTACTGGTTTCAAAGTTTGTTGCTTCGAAGGAAGCATGAATTTGTTCTGATTCCTGAGAATATCTAATACCTGGAATAGTTAATACTTCAGAATATTAAGGCACAAATCCTATTGTTCATGATGTCCTTATTTTTGTATGTGTGGAAACACCATAAGAGATGACTTTGTATGAGTAAAACAGGATTGGCAACTTCTATATAAAAATCTTAACTTAAAAAATTTGATTTCTTGTAACAATATCCTTTTACCACCACTTAATATGAAATTATATCTCAATATATAATTTATTAACATCATCCTAAGGTAATACATGCTTTAGTAATACTATTTAAAATTAATTTAAAATTCTCATCTATATAAAACTGAATTTATAAAATATAAAAGAAAAATCATTTGTCAATCTATCAAAAAAATTTGGCTGATAAATAAAAATTAAATGAACATAAAGAATTAGTGGAAAAGAGAGAAATGTTTAAGCATAATCAAAAATTTTAAGACTCAACAAATCTCAGTGATAATATCATTATCTTTGGAGTGAAAATTCTGGTTCAATTTCAGTCACAATGAGAGATGAGTGCATTTCTGTATGCTTATCTATCAGATTGGACTTTTAAGAGTTTTTAACAATTCCTCTCTTGCAATAGCTAAATATGGCTCACTATAAAATGCCCACTTTGAAGACATAGTGCAATGCATGCTTAAAAAAGCATCACAAATGCTTTCATATGTTTGGCTATTGTTATTTGGGAGTGTCACAATAAAAATCTAAGTTACTTAGATTGCTTGTAAGTTAGTTGAAAAAGTTTGAAAGTATTTTTACATTCATGCTTACAAGTTATGTTAAAATTAATTGAAGATATAGAACATCTTCTTGAAAATTTCAATATCAAAAAGGAAGAGTATGAGTAAAGGTTAAAAACGAATATATAGCATATTAGAATGTAAAAACAATCACTAAATACTGAAAGATGCTTTTGTAGAAACATGCCAAAATTTTCACATTAGAAAAATGTATTTGAAGATTTGCTTAAAATAAGCCTTGTAACTAAAACTGTACTTCATTGATTTGTTTTGCTTCATTATGAATTACAATTCAGTAAAATAAATTTTTAAGATTTTAAAGGATTTAAAGTTTTACACTGCTATAGTAACTTTAATTAATATGATTGATCTTATTTATTACAAATCTATACATGATTTGGGAGAATACATTTTATTTCCTGTTTGAATTATCCAAGAAAACAATAAAATTGATTGATACTCTAGTGTGCTATTGATTGATACTCCAGTGTGCTTAAAATTTGGATAGTTGCCCAAGCAACTATCTAAATTTTAAGTAAATAGCCATAAAATTGAAAAAGAAGGGTTTTTGCAATCAGTACAATGAACACACAGTTCAGTAGAAAGGTCATGTATATGCAAACATCACAGATGACATGAGTGTACACAAAATTTGTGCAGTTAGCATGTTATGTCAAAAATGTTCACAAGATGAAATCTGGTGATCTCTTGATTAAAGTTTTAGCAGTTAAACATGCCAAAACCATTCTAAAACTGAAATGTCTTGGTAATATTGATGTTATTGTATCTTCATATAGTAAGTTAAATTTTACATGGGGTGTGATTTCAGTTGATGATTTGTTTCATGTTGTAGTGTAAGAAATTCTAAGTAATCTTGTTGACCAAAAATTATGCCATTTACAACACATTACAATTAGGAGAGAAGACACAATTATGAAAAATTAAACATCTCATCCTCACATTTGGGATTTCTACACTACCTCAATCTATTAGAGTTGGTTACCTAAATGGCAGTGTTCAACCTTACATTCCAAACCCTTTGTGATGCTTTAAATGTCAATGCTTTGGACATGCAAAATCTACTTGTAGGTGACCCTTAACTTGTGCTCAATCTGGTTCCGTTGGACATGACAACAGTAGTTCATGTTAATTACAATAAAAATGAGTCAACTGTTATGGTGAACATACCTCTTACTTTCAATTATGCCCAACATGCTTATTAGAAAAAGAAATTACAACTGTAAAAATAAAACAAATCTTACCACTAAGCAAGGCATGCAATGTCATCCTGTACCCTTCAACAAAGTATAAGTTATTCACCAACTGCCTAAAAAGTCATTAAATCCTGTAGTACCCAAACAGATTGCTTAAGTTTTCTGCATTTCAAAATTATCCTCAAATATTTTTAATACAAATGTCTTACCTATACTAAAACATATTTCTTCAAAGTCTTTTGCAAAATCAAAGTCCCAAAAATCTCAAAAGTTGAAGCCTACAAGAGTAGGGACCCATAAATCACCTTGTACAAGTAAAAGAACACTAGCTTCTTATAAAAAAAGTTGTAGTGAAGATAGATCCTTCAGATGATAAAATACTCCAAAATAAAGATTCATCTGAATCCTAGAGGGCTTGTTCCAAAGCCGGAACATTTAGTTTTACTTTATGGGTATCTGGTTAGAACTGTCAAAGTTTTCGCTTTCATATTGAAAATATTAAAACCATCATTATATAATTTGTATGATTCAATGTGTTTTGCTATTCAAGAAACGTTTTTGAAGATTCAGTGTTTTAAGCTGTGTGAGAAAAGATGTTACTTCTGATATAGTTTCTGGAGGTATATGCATTCTTGTATCTTGTAACTTCCCTGGTTCTGTGAGCCCCTTAACACATCACTACAGGCTATTGCAGTACATGTTCATACAGCATCTCTCATTACTATTTGTAGCCTTTACTTATCTCCACACACTGTTATTCATGAAAGTGATTTGAACAATGTATTGGATAAGCTACTTAAGCCCTTTATATAGCTTAGTGACTTTAATGGGCATAACACCTTATGGGATTGGGGTAATACCAATTTTCATGGTTGCATAATTTAGCAGTTCATTTCAAATAACAATATTTACCTCTTAAATTCCACAGAAATAAGTTATTTCCACCAACCCTCTAGAGTTTTCCATTCATTAAATTTGGTTATTTGTTCACCAGCATTTATACCTTAATTAAATTTTAGTGTTAAAAATGATTTATAGAACAGCAATCATTTTCCTCTAATTATAACTCAAACTTGTATAAATAGACGACAAGTCTTCCATCATTCTTATCGTGCAGATTGGCCACACTACTCGCAATTAGCTGGGATTACTGACAGCATGGTTTAAAGTGAGAACATTAATGATGCTGTGCAAAAAGTTACTGATGCACTTCTAGGTGCAGCCAAAAGCACAATTCCCAAGCACTCTCCAGTTGCATGCAAACATCATAAACCATGGTGGAACAGTGAGTGTCAGGTGTCATACAAGAGGCAGAAAAATTTGTAGGCTATTTTTTGTCGGCATTCCATTATATAAAATCTCAGCTTTAAAAAAAGCAAAAGCTTTAGCTCTTTGTGTATGGCGAAATAGTCAAAAAGAATCTTGAATAAGATATGTCTCCTCCATCTCATCACCAACTTCCAGCCAACAGTTGTGGAAGAAAGTTAAAGCAGCTAGTGTTATATATCAAGATTTCTCAATCCCAATATTACAAAAAGGAGCTGTCACATACTCTTCTCCATATGACATTGTCAATCTTTTAGGCGAAACTTTTGCAAGGGTATCTAATCCAGCCTCTTATGATCCTAAATTTCGTAGGACCAAATAGCAAGCTGAAAAAAATAACATATAAAGTTTCATGATAAAGTGGTACACCCATATAATTGCAATTTATCTATTTCTAGAACTGCAGAGAGCACTGTCCCAAACTAAAAACACTAGTCCAGGACCAAATGGTGTCTTATAAGATACTTTGTCATCTTGGCCATGATTCTTTAAAACACATTCTTGTTCTATTCAATAGAATATGGAATGAACATGTTTACCCCAGTCTCTAGAGCAAAGCAATAGTTATTCCAATATTGAAACTGGAGAAAGATCCAAATGATCCTAAAAACTACCGTCCACTTGCTCTTACAAGTTGCCTTGCCAAAACTTTTGAGCATATGGTGAAAGCCCGTCTTGCTTATGTACAATCAGTACGCATCACTTTATCAAAATGGATTCTGAAAAGGTGTATCCATTCCTGACATACCTAGAAGCACAAATGAGGAATGCCTTTGTGCAGAGACATCATTTAGTGTCTATATTTTTTGATATAGAAAAGGCTATATCAAAAAAGATAGTCACTAAATGATGTCTATGATAGGACATGTTTCCATAATTCCATGTCCTATCATATGTCCATGTCTATGATAGGACATGGAATTATGGAATTCTTCACACTTTATTTAATTTTAACTTCAGAGGAAATTTACCAATTTTTATTCAGAATTTTTTAAATTCTTGCGTTTTTAATGTCCATATAGGATCTGTTTTATCCAATCTGAAGGATTCTTCAAGAAAGTGACTTAAGTGTTAATATTTTTAATATTTGTATCCGCAACATTCTTCATATATTGCAACCATCAATCCAGGGAGCATTATATGTTGATGATCTCCAAATCTCTTGCCAAGGTTCCAATATACGTTTTTTTGAACGAAAATTACAAATGACAGTCAATAATCTTGTTGCTTGGTGTAACTATTATATGCACACTTTATCACCTTCCAAAAGTAATTATATCCCTCTTTGCAGAAAAACTGGGCTTCATCGTGATCCAGAATTTAAGATATCAGAGACAATTATTCCTGTGGTTAATCAGGTATCGTTTCTTGGGCTAGTATTTGACAAATAGTTACCGTATTTTACTGTATATAATCAGCAGCGGCATATTATCCGCACGACCTTTTTTACGAATAAAAGGGAAAAAACCGTCGCATAATCCGCGGCAAATATTTTTTCGGCGAATAGTCTAAAATATGTACTGCTGATAATATGGGTGTCACATAAAATAAAAAACGCAGAGTATGATTAAAAATTTATGAAATTGTATATAAAAAAAAAAAACATTTATCATGAAAAATATCAGTCTAGATCCACCTCATCGCTAAGTGCGATAAACTTGAGATGAAAGCACAAGAGCCATAATTTCAAGAAGATTCTGGTTAAACTTATCGATATTTAGCTTCTATCGATACTATATTTAGTTATTACTTTTAAAAAGATGTTAGGCATATTTAAAAATATATATATTTGTTTCATTAATATTTAAATGAAAAAAAATTGGATTGTTTACAAACTGCGTATTTTATACATTTTTTATATCGCGCTTGCTTTGTTTTTCACTTCACATTAACACGTTTGTCGCCATTTTTTTATTTGCTTTCGCTATGGTATATAATTTAAAATCTGTGTTACTTTAAAGTTTTCGCTTCCATATGACGATATACGAATTTGAATGTTTTCAAAATGAAACAACTCGCGTCAAAGTAAATTTTAAAATGACGTTAGCATATTTACAGCTGTAATATCTTTACAAGGAACTGAATTCGTTCTTGAACAAAGCTAATTATAGCTTAAATAACTCAGGTGTGTCGCTGTACTATTTGTTATTTATTTTATGAAACATAAACAGTATTTCTTTCAAAACTTTCTTGTAAGGTTTTCTGAACAAGAATGTTTTTTATCAGATTATCCGTGGTGGCGTATAATGCGCACAATGAAATTCGGAACTTTTTTAACATATAATCTGCTGATTATATACAGGAAAATATACGGTAACTTTCTTACAACACACCTTCGATTTGTGTAAGAGGTGTGAAAGGTCACTAAATATTCTCAAAGTACTCTCTCATGCATACCTACCTCTTGGAGTGCAGATCATACAGCATTACTCTGTGTATATCAATCACTTATTTTATCTTGATTTGGCTACAGTAATGCAATTTATGGATCACCTGTTCATTTATATTACGCAAATTTTACACTGTTCATCTCTCAACTTTGCAGATCTGTTCTGAAGTATTCTGGACTTCTCCTATTCAGAGTCTTTATGTAATTTGTAACCCATTACCTCTTGATCTGAGACAAAAGCAATTATCTTTAAATTATTATTTTAAAATGTTATCAGCATCACAACACCCTTTGAGATCTATGATTGTCTGCTCCTCTCTAAGGAAATTTATTATTACGGCCACATAATATACTACCATTCTATGAATGTCCAAACTCATTCCTATCTTCATCTGAATTCCCTGATTTACAAATCCAAATTACAGTTTCTCTGAAATTTCCACCTTGGGAAATCCCTATTGTTAATATAATCAATCCCTTTGCTGGATACTGTAAATCAGCCACAGTTCCTATTATTTTGCAAACAATGTTTTCATACATTCATCATCAATTTTCCACCTACATTCTTATTTACACTGATGGTTCAAAACCAAGTGGTCATGTTAGTTGTGGTATTGTTGCTGGAAATACATTTTACAATTATAAATTTCATACATCATGTTCCGTTTGCTGTTGCCGTATAAAAGCTGTTGCAATTTTACGTTCCTTAGAACAAAAACAATCAATTTCTCATGGAAAATACTGTATGTATAATAGCATGAGTGTGTCATGCAGTTAGACCATTTTAACAACAAATGTCATCCTGTTATTATGGAAATATTAGATATTTTAAAAATATTGATGAAATAGCTGTACCCGCCCGGCGTTGCCCGTGCATTTAGAAAATGCAGATAAGTGAATAGCGCAGGAATAGTAGTGTAGGACATGTAGACTGTCTCTCTCTCTTCCCCCCCACACACAACATTCCCCGTCGATAAAAAGGAACAATATATCCTAACCATGAGCCATCTATTGTTTCTCAAAAGGAGCTGGTACAACCCCGGAATCAGCTATCGGCGAGCAGCGATCTCGAGAAGAAGTTTTATAAATAACTTTTTTAAAATTTTTCTAATTCGAAAATCGGGCTTCGAGGTCTGGTGGCCAGTCCCTTTGTGCTTCCGTGTAAAAAATTCCAGGTCCCTGCGTGTGATAGATTTGGCTGGAGAGCTCGGTCAGACAAATGGACAGACAGGCAGACAGACAGACACATTACACTTGCTTTAATTATTATAGATAAAGGAATTATATTGTGTTTTGTTGGTTTCCTAGTCATGTTGGCATTGCTGGGAATGAGCTTGCTGATACTGTTGTTAAGAATGCAACTGACCTTTTATATAAAGCATTAATATGTTTTGCATTAAACAAATTGTCCAAGACTTTATTTCCTCCCACTGGGAAAAAATTTGTGATTTGCAAACAAACAACAAATTATATAATATATCTTCTGGCATTCTTCCATTCTAAATTGCTCCTATTTGAAGAGTTGATGTAAAACTTACACGCCTTTGCATTGAATATACTCTATTTACACGCAAGCACTTATTTCTTGTCTCAGAGTACTCTCTGATTTGTGATACATGTAATGTATCATATACAGTACATCACAATTTAATTGTTTGTCCTAAGTTAAATAATTTACTCTTAGTATTTTTTAACAGCACAAATTTAATTTTATCAGATTTAATTTGGCTTAAACCACATAAAAATTTGTTTGGATTTTTATCTGCAATTAGTTTTTTAAATTCTATTTAAACTTATCTACTTTAATTTTTTATATAAACTTTTCTTGAATTTTTAATGCCTTCCATCTCTACATTTGACTAGCCTTTTTAATGAGTTTCTAGCATTAAACATTGTACGGTGCAGAAATATCCAGTATTGAACCTAGCACCAATAAACCACATAAAAACAAACTTCTACAGCCTTTTCTAGAGTCGGATTAAGCAACAAACGTGAAAGTGAGTCTTCCTTTCGCAGACCCTTCTCAGTGTAGAAGAACTCTGAGAACTATAAATTTTAATACGGAGTTTTACATTTCTAATGGTCATCCTTGTCGGGTTTATCAATTTCATTATGATGTTAAATTCAAACATAGTCTCAAAAAGTATTGATGTTGTTATATGCAGCTTTAAAATCAGTGAACATGTGGTAGGTGTCAATGTTAAATTCCCTTGTGTATTCCAAGATTTGTCTAGCATATATTTGATCAGTTATTATTCTTCTCTGGGAACCACATTGGTAATTCTCAATGACTTTAGAAGTGTATCTAAACAGCCATTTATACAAGATGGTGGGAAAAATGTATATGCTGTTTTTAAAAGAGTATGGAGTATTATTATCTATTTATTAGAATCGTTTTTCTAAAAACTTAAATTAATATTTGCAGTATTGACTAGAATTTTTTAAAAAGAAATAAACATTTCTAAAACATATTTTTATATCTTGCTAAATTCATTTAAATCTATTACTTTTCAGGTGAGTTCTTCAAAATGTCTTACAGTGAAATCATATAGGGATGAAAGACAAAACCAAGGTCTTGCAAATCAAGTTTTTAAAAAGAAAGACAATGCAATGGTAATGTATTTTCAGGATTTAAATTCCTCATATTATATATACTCTCTAATGTTATCATGTCCTGAAAGGTTATTATTCATAAAGTATTAAGCTAATATTTTAGTTATGAAAATGTTATTTCATACAAATTCATAGATACAAAGTGTACTGTGTTTGCCCATTAATTGCTAATGTTTGTTATCATTTGGGATATCTCTACCCTTTAAATCCTTTACTTGGAGTAAAATTGAAGCGAGTTAAAAAAATTGAAAGAAATGATCTTCAAATTTTCAGCAAATGTGTTAAATTTACTTAATTATTTTTTTAAATAATTTGTAGAATCAGTTTAAATCATTTATTAGTCAAATTTTAAACAAAATTTTTAAACTATTAGATGCAAAATACATTTTTTTTAATTCATTACATTATTTATGATAATGAAATTTCAGGAATAAAAATATAAATACTATTTTCTCTTAGTATAACTGTTTTCTACACATTAAATTTTAATTAAAAATTTTAATAATCAACAAATATACATTGTGAAAACCAAATTTAATATATTGTTAATTTTTTTAATAGAAGACATCTTCCAAATCATTTCCTTAAAACATTTTGTGCCTCAATTTTTCAATATTTATATTTGAAATGTTTGAAGGGAAAATAAATCCTTTATATTAAATTTTTGGAAATCTTCATGGATATTGCACTTAAGAATTGTTTTGTTTTCATTCATAAAAATATGAAAATCAAATTTGGAATTCAATTTCTTTGAAATTTGGAAAAGTTTCTTCTCTGAACATTTTATCCTTTAAATTCCTTTACTTTTTAACTCAAACATTAGTTGAGTATTAAATAATTGTTGTCTTTTACTTTTTTTAAAAGATTATCTTATATTGAACTATAAAATTTTCTTGTTAATGGTTTGACTAATATGAATATATATTTATAATCCAATAAACCATTCATTTGATTACATTATATTAAATCACTTCATTTTATTTTCACATGCTGACTTGTTTTATTTTACTGGTTTTTAATTGCTTTTTAAGCAGTAATTGCTGTTTCCTTACAAACTTTGTTATTTGAAATCATAATTTCTTGGTTTGGATTATTTTTTACTCTATATTATAATTAGTTAAGACTTTTACCTTCATAAAAATTCTGAAACTAAATATTGAATATAGAAAAGTAATTTATTCACATTATATTGGCTGAAGTTGCCTGAGTTTCTCTATGTCTTAGCATGAAATTTAGTCATTTATAAACCAATTTTATTTAAAAAAAACATATATGTATAAATTAATGTCTCTAAATAAATCTAGATTTGTAATCTGGTTTTTTTTAAAACTTTTATTACTTATTTTTGGTTCATTTTAAGATTTTTCATTTGGTAGCAAAGTAAAAAATATGAGAATTGTCAATATTAATTTCAGCCTAGCTACTAAAATTGCTTAAAAATTTAATTGTTATTTTTTTATTTGCATTATGTTTTCTTATTATGAATTCTATTATCATTGCTTACAATCTATTTTAATTTGGTTACATTAAAATTAAATATTTAAGCATCAAATGCAAGTGAATTTAAAGAATTATTGGGAATATAAATGAATTCTAAAAATTTATAATTTAATTATTATTGACTTTTAAAGATTGATACATTGGAATTTAAATAAAGACATTAGATATTTAAATTGGCAATTATAAAAATACTTATTTTTTGAGTAAAAAAAAAAAAAACTTTTCATTAAGGTAACATTCACAAGAACAATCTTTGGCCACTTAATTTTTTAAATGATTATAGCTGTATTTGGGATATTGAATCTAAATCTGAAATCTGAGTTTTTATTAGTGTCAAATTAGTCCTTAAAAAGTTTTAAGTTAAAGTGTTCCACTACATTCTACTCTTGTTTATAATAAGTTTAATAGTTTGTGTATTCAAAGTTTTATCCACTTTGAATAATTGTAAAATTAAAGCATTACATGCTTGCATTATGCTTTGGATAATAAGTAAAATTAAAGCATTACATTTTATTTTATCGTGAATTATTCTATGAGAAATTCTTTCTAGAGCTATAGGCAGTCTAATATATATATAAATTTTTAGAAATAACTTTTTCTTAAAATAAAATGTTTTAAATAAATTAATTTAAAAGCATAACACTATCATAAATTTGCATATATTTTAAATCAAATAATCATTGAAACTTAAATAATATATTAATTGGTTAAAATAAAAATTTTGGTGGGAAGTAATTTAGAATTTAAAACATTTTTTATTAAATACATTGTTAGGCCACAAAACTAGACCTGATTTTTTTCATCAGCATTTTTCACTTTTTAAGAAGTAAGAAATTAAGTAACTTAAGAAATACTTAATTTAAATATCTTTTTTTAAGAAGCAAAATAAATAAATTTGTTTTAGTTAGGATCGTCAAAAACTTTTATCATTTGACTTTTTTTTTTGTGTGTGTGTATGAATATTTAATTTTTTTCTTTCTTCTGTTAATGTGAACATGCAATACTCTCAAATATTTCACTATATCTTGTTGCACTGTTGCAAACATTCCCATTCTGTAATAATATTTCAGATTTAGATTAGAGATTACTGAATATTTCATTCAATGAATCAACATTGAAATCATAAAAGTCAAGTGAAATCACAGATTTTGAATCGAAATATTTTAAAACGAGCTAAACTTTTATAATAATGAGTGCAACTCTAAATCCTTAAAATTATCTTCATAAGTAAAGTTAAAAGAAATTCTTAAAACTAACTTTGAATATCACTACTGTTTAATAATAGAAAATAGTTTGGAAATATATGCTACATAACTTTTCAGGCTTTTAATCTCAAAATGACTATTCATTTAATGATGTAATTAGTAAAATAAACAATTAAGATCCAAATTTCAGTCTTGTTCCTAATTTTATTTGTATATTTCTGTAACTACTTCTGAAGCATCAGTATATATATCATTAAATATGCAAATATGAGCCTTATTAAAAAGTTTCATGATGATGTAAATATAACTTTAAAATATATATTGATTACTTCTATCTCTTCTAAATTGCTTAAATGTTCCAAAAATTCAGTAGCTTATAGATTACAAATTTTTGATCCACTTAAAAACAACCAAAAAAGTATCTGTGAATAACTATAAATAATTTTTTGTTTTACACATGAAACATACATTTTAAACATGAAATAATTTAATGAAAAAAATTCCGTTTTGTTTCCTGATTTTCTATTCAAAAACAAATTGGCTATGTCTTTCAAGCCATTTAAAATATTTCAATTATAACAAATAGTAATTGCTTCGTAAAATGCAAACTATAATTGTATATCAGTCAAGAGTACATGTATGCATACCTAGGATTTTATTATTTCTCATTGTTTGGAATAACTTACTATATTCTTCCCTTAAATTGAACTTGGTTCCTTTTAAGAAAATAAAATATGAAGATTCAAAAAGGCAATGATATCTTAGTAAAATGAAAAGTGGTCAATTAGTTCTCTAGTTAAAAATTAAAAAAAGAATTAGCCACTTTTCGTTAGATTATTTCATGCTTAAAATTAACAATTTTCTCATCGCCTTAGCTGGAAGCAAAATATTTATAATTTATTAATAGATCCTTGGGAAACATTTCTTGATTAATTTTCATGTGAATCAAAAATTTGTAGTCTAAGAGCTACTGAATTTTTGGAATGTTTAAGCAGTTCATGTGATCAATTTATATTTTAAATTGATATTCATATTATAATTGAGGAAGTTTTCTTACAAAATTTAGATTTGCATATTCAAGAGCATTTATGTTGATACCTTAGAAATTGTTAAGAAAAGAACAAAGGAAATTTAGAACTCAAAAAATTTCAGTTGCTTACTTTATTGAATGAATATTTATTTGAAAATTGATTGCTAAAAATATTCCTCTTTCCTATTACCAAAACAGTGATTCAAATGTTGATTTTGAGAATTTCTTAGTACATGAATACTGAAGACAGAATCATCAATTAGTCTGATTAATTTTAAATCACTATATAGTATCAATATTATATTTAGTTGGCGTTCTATAACTGATCATTGTAAATTTTGGTAAATGTTGTCATATATGTTTCAAGAATGATTTTTATTTAATATAAGTAAAACTAATTTTAATTAAAGTTTTAATAAAATATTTGGTTTTTATTTCAAAGTATTAAAATTTCATTTTTTTATTGTTAAAGAAATCTAAAATTTATATTTCTTATTAATCTAATTTTCAGAGATATTCTTGCAAATCTACACCAAAATATGCTTCTTCAGCCAAATCTAAGAAACAAAAAGAAAAGTTAAATAAAGATGAAAAACAAGGATTATCTTCTGATAAACAAGAATCTTATACTGTTGATGAAAGAGAAATGGTAAAATATATCATTGTTTAATTCTTTTCCCATAACATTTCCCAAATCTTGAGTCTTACAGAAACTAAAAGAATCTAAGTTGAGAAGACAACTTAATTTTCTAAATACTCTACCTTTCAGTATGTAATCCACATAGGTGCAATACAATAGCACCAATAGAAGCAAAAGGTGCAATATTAATACAAGGTGTAATACATGGAAGATCTTCTTTTTTCAAATAAAAGAAAAAATGTTGCAAAATCCACAATATTGTAAAACTTACCAATTTGTAGTTTTTAATAACTTTTAAAATGTGATTATATATATTTTAGAAATGAAATATATTTGTTTTGTTAATTATTAAATAAAATAAATGGATTATTTTCAAACTGTGAACCAATAAATTTTTCTTTTGTATCATATGTTTTGTTTTTCATCTTACATTAACATGTTTATCGCCTTTATTATTTACCTTTTCTATAGCTTTTAGTTAAAAATCTGCTGTGTAACTTATATGCTTTTGCTTCCACATGACAATATAATAACTGAATATTTTCAAAAGGAAATAGCTCAGGTTGAGACAAAGTGTTAATGATGATAACCAATGGCAACTTTTATGTTTTTCCAAGAAACCAAATTCTTTCTTGAACATAATTAAAAAAACTAATTGTAGTTTAAATAAGTTAGTTGAGTCGTGGTACCATCTCTTATTTATTTTATAAAAGGCAAACAGCAGTTCTTTAAAAAAAATTATCATAAACTTATCTAATGGAGAAAGTTTATCCCACTGCAGCCTATAATATGCACAATGAAATTCAAAACTTCTTTTGGGCATAATATATGGATTATATATAGGAAAATACTGTATTTCTTTTATTTATTAAGTTTTAACTTCACTTTATATTCAGAAAATCAAAAATTTAGCATTCTATATAGCTGTTCATTTGTGCCATAATATTTTTTAGAAATCATTTGTGTAGCTGATTAGTTATTTAAGTAAAAACTATTATCAAAGTGTGATTTTAACTGTTTTAAATTTATGTTGATTATTTTCAATAATGATATAATTTAAAAAGGTAAAATAAATTTATTAATATACAATCTGTAATCTTTGTTGAAGTTCTTTGCTACTTTTCTGTTTAAAATTATCAGATTTTCTCCCTTTGTGACCAATGAATATGGCCCCATGTTCATGAAAAGATTTCTCAGAATTCATTAATACATATATATAATGATTAAAAATTTATATATGCCTTCAGATTTATAAATGTTACGGTAAAAGTGATGATAGTATATATGGTAAAGATAAAATGGTAGAAGCGATAAATCGGTAATTATGTATAAAAATTGGTGATAATAGATAATCCCCATTAAGCCTGGTAATTATGATAAATTATTGAATATTTATCACTTTTACCATTAAATATGTGTAATCTCCAACTTATAATGGAAAATGTGATAAATTCCGATTATTTTGTAGAAAAATGATTTAAAAAAAAAATCTTTCATGCCATATTAAAGATTTTGTTCTCAAGAATTTAAAAAACTTCATGATAAACTAAAGTAATACTTAGATAAGTAATCTTTCAATTAAAAAATTTAAATAACAGTCGCTCTTTTGTATGTACATTTCAGTAGATATTTTAAGACACATGTATTAGATAATAGAGCATAAGTTATATATCTAGTGTAAAAGATGTTTAAAAATATAAAATGGTAAAAATTACCAAAAGAAAATAAAGCCTAGCTTCTTATTTCAGTAAATACTTTAATTTTGTATGTTTTGTTAATTAAAAGACCTGGGAAAAGGAAAACAATTTAAATTATTAAAATTTATAAAAACAAACTAAGCCTATATTCTAAAAAAGTATTTATTTATATTTCCTTTCAGAAAAGTATTTATTTATATTTAGCTACATTAGATTGTTAAGAAATTTAGAATTACACAATTTTCCAGATTTTTTACATTTCCACTTTTATTTTTACAAACACATCGTTAGTATCACTAATTTTCAGAAAGATGATTTTCTAACAAGATCTTAAAGCAATATATCTTGATTTGGATAATCTTCATGCAAAATAAATTTTTCTTCACAAACTGTAAACTGATTTCTTGTATACCACTAAAAAATGTTTCCTTATTTTGTTCTTAAAACATAAATGCATTCATTTTGAATGTCTAATGTAATTGCTAATAAATTTCATGAATCACTTCTTGCTCAGTCTACATTTGGTACTCTTAATTTCAATGTGACAAATATAGCCAGAAGAAAATTTAAGATTTGAAACTTTCATTGTCTTTTTTGCTTGTGATTCTAAACTTTCTTTAGCATTTTTTTTTCTGTGCTTTCTTACTTGTTTTTACCTATTAAAATATCTGTCAGGTTAAAATGAATCGCTTCATCATTCTCATTCTGACTCACAAAATTAACTCCAGGTAAGCAGTCATTTAGCAACCAATCATTAATTTTCACATTTTCATTGTCTTTTATTTCCTTATTGATTTTGAGAGAAGCATTATTAAACTACTTCAACTAAAGCCTGAATTTCATCTTTAGTTCTTTTTTTTTTTTTTTTTTTCGAATGCAAGCCAGACTGGCAGGATGGGTGCGCTGCTCCACTTTTTCAACTGAACCGCAATTGGGTGTGGAGTCCGACTTCCTCAGTACACACATGCCATAGGAACCCGTTTATAGGGTAGGCAACCATTCATACTCCATTCATACAAGGAAAGGACAAGAAACAGAGAGAGAAAGAGAAAGTACATCCATGCCCGAGCCGGGATTCGAACCCAGGTCCTCCCCATCCGTAGTCAGTTACGCTAACCACTAGACAGGTTTTGCGGCTAAGATCTTTAGTTCTGAGATATTTGATAGAATCATTTGGGAAGTATGTCTTCTAATCTACCATAAAAGCCATCCGTTCATTGCTTCATGTGGAACATATTACAATAAATAATAAACTTCCATATATTTAGATTATGTATAATTATTGGTAAACTTTAGTACTTAGTTACCAGGAATTAATTATAATCACCACTAAACTTAGTAAAAGTAATAAATTATTGAATATTTATTATGTTTACCTGTTTATAAAATCTTATTTATAATTGGGGAATACAATAAATGTCTATAACTTTATCAAAATTTATTCAGATTGTTTAGCTTCATAACTACTATCATGATGTATGTCGTTGCTGAGCACCGTGGTTTCTTCTACTGTTATTGGGATTTTTGTTGATATTCGATTCAAATTATTTCGGTAGTTTTCTAATATTATTATAGAAACGGTTACCATAATTAATGAAGCTCATTTATCGATTAGACATGGTGGCAGAAATAGAATGATAAAAGGTCTTCAAAAAGTATAAAAAGAACACTAATGAGACAGTGGTGATTTACTTATATTTGTATAAAAGTTGTCAAAGGTATGCAAGAAAGGAATTGTTAAATCAGTGGTCTTCAAAAAAATGAATTCAAGATGCAAATCGATTTAACTGACATACAGTTGCAACCAGATAATGATTTCAAATTTGTATTTAAATATCAAGAGTACAAGATAAATTGCATACAGTATGAACTCTCTAGAAAGAAACATACAGAAATTGTATACTATATTAAAGCTGATTTTTTATGTTTGGGATTCCCAGTATACTTCAAAATGATAATGATCTTGTGTTCAGTAAACAAAAATTGTACAATATGTGACTGGATTTGAAAATTGTATATGGGAAAAGCTAGATATATTCAGACTGCAAGTTCGATGCACAAATCAGTATATTGAAAATAGGCTTAAGTTAATGTTGGAAGGCTATAAAACTAATAAATTTTCTGACGGAATATGTTATGTATAACTTATAATAAATATGTCATATTATGAAGGTATCAAATGTAATCCTTATGAAGCTATGTTTGGAATACCTTTAAAATAGATTTGAAAACATTTTCTTCCCCAAATGACTCCATCAAATAACTTAAAATCAAAGCAAATATCCAGGTTTTAATATAAACATTTAACAACGCTTCTGATAAAACTAACAGTGAAGTAGATGCTTCTAATGTGAAAATTAATTATTCATAGCTAAATGGCTGTTTACCAGCAGTTAATTTTGTGATTTAGAATGAGATTGATGAAGTGATCCATTTTAACTAGACAGATGTTTTCAACTAGGCAAAAAATAAGAAAATACAGAAAAAGTGGTTATGGGTATTTTGTCTTTAGAATTACAGACAAAATAATAAAACTTTCAAATATTTTATTTTCTACTGATAATGTTGATGACACAGTGAAACTACAAATGCAAGATGCAGACAGCAAGAAGTGAAGGACGAAATTTATTAACAGTTACATTAGACACTGAAAACCGTGGCATTAATCTTTTAAGAATAAAACAAAGAAAATTTGCTTAGTGGTATACCAGAAATCAGTTCCCAATTTCTGAAGAAAAATTTATCTTACTTGATGATTTTTCAGATCAAGTGATATCACTTTGAGATTGCATTAGCGAATCATTTTTCTGAAAGTCAATGATATTAACGATGTGTACAATTAATGATATTAATATATTTATATGCTAATTATATAATGCTATATATATGTAATATTTAATGGCTATGATAGTAACAATGTGTTAACAAGACAGATTGCAAATCTAATGAGGTCAAATGTAAAAATTCTGGAAAATTGTAATTCTAAATGTCATAATTGCTTAATATTCGCGAATGATTTAAACATACAAGTAAATATAAATAATACTTTTTTTAGAATATAGATTTAGTTTATTTTGACATGGGGAAATATTTTTTTTATAAATTGTAATAATCTAAATTGTTTTCTTCCCTAGGTGTTTTAATTAACATAAAAATCATCTACATAAGTACTAATTAATTTTTGATTTAAGGTTCTGATTTATTTAGATAAAAATTAAATACTTACTGAAATAACAAACTAGACTTTGTTTTACTTTTATTAATTTTTTTCATTTTGTATTTTTTAATATATTTTATCCCAGATATATAACTTATGCTATTACCAAATACATCTGTCTTAAAAATATCTAATGAAATGAACATACAAAAGAGCCACTGTTACTCATGTTTATAAATTGAAAAGTTATTATAAGTTTTATTCTAAGTCATTATGATGTTCTTCAATTTCTTGAAATCGAAATGATTAATATTGCTTGAAATTAAATTATTATTTTTTCTTGCTTTAATTATAATATCATTTTCTACAAAATAATCAGAATTTATCACATACCTTGTTACGAATTGCGGATTATCATATTTTCCTGTTTATAATCTGTAACCGTGTATTATCCACAAGACTTTTTTTCTTAAGTAAAAGAAACAAAAATTGTCACATAATCTGCAGCAATTTTTGTTGGCGTATAATCGAAAATATGTACTTTTGTTATTGTGATTGTCACATAAAATAAAAAATGTACAGTATGATAAAAAAAAACATTTATAAATTGTTCAGAAAAAAAGATTTATTATGAAAAAGATCTGCTTGGATCCACGTCATTGCAAAATATGATAAATTGAGATGAGAGCATGAGATTGATCAAAAGCAATAATTCTGAGAAGATTTTAGTAAAATGTGCCAATTTTTAGTTTCTTATACTTTTTAAGACGAGGTTAGACATATTTTAAAGGTAAAATATATTTGTTTCGTTTACAATTAAAAGAAAGAAATGAATTGTTTTCAAACTGCATATTGGATACATTTTACTTTTGTAGCGCACATGCTTTGTTTTTCATTTCACATTTTGTGTTATTTTTTTTATTTGCTTTCGTTATAACTTTTTATTTTAAATCTGCTGTGTAACTTAAATGTTTTTGCATCCATATGATTACAAATTTGAATATTTTATGAACGAAATAGCTCATGTCAAGACAAAGTGTGAAATGACATTAACCAGTTGCAACTGTAATATCTTCCTAAGGAACCAATTTCATTGTTTGTCTTGAGGTAATTGGACAAAGCTGATTATAGCTGAAATAAGTCAGCCTTGCCGTGGCTCCACCTGTTATTTATTTTAGGAAAAGTAAACAATATTTCTTTCAAAACTTTCATGTAAGCTTTTCTGATGGAGAATGTTTTTTATTAGATTATCTGTGCCACCATATAATACGCACTACTAAATTAGAAACTTTTTTAGCACATAATCCATGGATTATACACAAGAAAATATGATTGACATATTTACTGGTAAAAGTGTTAAGTATTCAATAATTTATCACTTTTACCAAATTTAATTTAGTGTGGATACTGTATAATCACTGGTTTTATCACTTTTTCTTTAACAAAAAAATGTATTGTATTTGTCTTCAGTTATTTTTTTTTTTTTTTTTTTTTTTTTATTTTTTTTTTTTTTTGCTACCTTATGAGCTTAAATGAATATTTTATCACTAAACATTCCTATCAAAACATTCATTATGCTGAACATTATATCAAATATTTTCTCTATTACTCTTCTAGAATAGAATTGTTGTTCTATATATAACGTGATTAATTGATATTCTTGGTTCTGATGTTACTCAGAAAATTTGGAACATTTTGAAATTTGTACAAAAATATGCTCTATTACTAGCAGAAGTAATTAAGAATTTACAAATCAGTAAATACTGTTTTATAGTCTATCTATTCATATACTATTGTTTTATAGGCTATCTATTTTAATATATTGCTGTATAACTCATAAATTCAAAACAGAGTACATAATGTAACCCTGTATTCAGTTGAGTAAAACTTGGTTATGTTCTAAAAACTGTTCCACAGTTTGTATTTTCTATTCCAGTGATAAAATGCTATAACATTTTCTGTCAAATTTTAGTATTTATAAATGTTTATTATTGACATTAATGAATTGCAGTTTCCTTATTGTAAGTGACATATTTTTGGTAGTAAAAAATGCATTTATCTATGTGTTTTTAAAAGATTTTTAAATCATGGAAGAAGAAAAAAGATGAAGCTTTAAAACAGCAAAAAGCATTGAAAGAATCCTTGGAGAAAGAACAAAAATGGAACCAGTTGATGGAGCAAGAAAATAAAAAAACAGAGGCTAAGCTAGCATATTCTTCTTGGTATTCTATTTTTTATAATTTGTTTGAAATTTTTATGTAAATTTATATATTTAGTTTTTTGTATATAGTTTTAGAATTAAATGTTAAACATTCTATTATGATTTTGTTTTAATATTGTTTAAAAATATTTTTAAATAAATGAGATATAAATATTTTGACCATATGTGGATTTTTGAATCTGAGGCAAAGATTTGTATACTAAGCAAACTGTAGTCAAAGATTTGTATGCTAAGCATATTTTAAAAAGAGTATAAAATTGAAATAAGCAGACAGTTTTTATTTCTTTCACTTTCATAAATGTCACAAAATGTAAAGGATGAATGACAATTCCAGTTATCAAGTTAGCTTCAAATATATGGTAGGTTGTCAGTGAAAGTGCACATGTGGTACTTTTGTTTCTCATGCAGATAGTATGAAGTGAAGTTAACTTTGTCATATTTCTTTCATTAGTTTTATTTAATTATGAAGATCAAAAGTGTTTCTGGAATCCAAGAGAAAGCATTTAATTTGTAAGTGTAAGAAAATTTTTGAAAAGGGAAATATCACATATATTTAATGAAACATTTGGAAAAGCTGTTATATATTGCATATAATTTATATTAATTACTAATTATGTTGTATTTATGAAAATGAAACAAACTGAATCCTATTTTCTTAAATGAAACTATTTCTTTAAATTATTTTACATAATGATAAGCAGTTGCATGATATAATTACACTTGATTTAATATTTTTAATCCATCAGGACAAAAATTGATTCCTGTATTTAATTAAATTTTTCTAAAATGTATATATCTGAAGAAAGGCATATTCTTGCTTCGTATTTATATTGGTGAGACTGTTTATGAATGTTGAAATAAAATATCCATAAGTAACTTTAAAAATATGATTTCACTATAGAATTTTTGGCAGTAATTTAAATTATATCTGTTCCACCATTCATGTTAATTTTACAATGTTATAAATATAATGTTAATGTAAATACAATGTTATAAATATTTGACTTTGGATTAAAGAAACTTACAAAATCTACCATTTGTTAAAATTCATGAATCATTTCTCAAGTATAAGGAATATTAATACTCTTTCGTCTAGGAATGTTTAAGCAAAAATTACCTCGCATTGTTTTGGGGTGAACAACTACAGTTTAATATGTTACAACTTGTACTTTTAAAAATAATTTCAGCACACTCTCAATTTTTTCAGTCCTATTAATAAAATAATGCAAAACATTATTTTGTAATTTTATTAATTTATGAACTTTATATTATTAATTTCTAAACAATTTTATTCCATGAGGAAATATTACATCAAAGACATTGTTACTTTCCATTTCAATCTACACTTTTTAGAATAATGAGAAATGAAAACCATGTAACTGTAAACAAGAACTCAGTGTTATTGATTTAAAGGCTGAGTGATGTCAGAACCTTATGTCATATTTTCTCCTTATACTTCATATCTACAGTTGCCTGAAGCTTCTGAAAAAGGTATTCATAAAAAGGCATCTGGTGTTACTATTTTATTTTTATAGTACATGTGACTTTTAATATTTTATTTTGTTTCATTATTTTAATAATTTGTTTGTTATTTAATGCCTGTGTGTACATAATAACATAAACATATTGGTTAGTTTTCAAAGAATTAAGGCTGAGACATTTTTTCTTAATTTAATTTCTTGCTAGAATGTTCTAAATGGACCAACAATATCATAACTTTCCTATGTTGTGATAATAGTAGAAAAGGTAGCTTATGAAAAAAGAAATTAAAAAAACTTCATTCAAAAATTAACTTCAATCATGATTGGATGGAAGACTGGAACTTCCATGTGACAAGTGATTAGCCAGAAAACACAGAACTGTCAGTAATATAATCATCCCTGAGTATGATGTGCAAAATTAACATCATTTACTCCTGCTGAGTAGAGTTGTGAATGAGCTATTGAAGATAGTGGTTGCCCATTCCTATAACATCAATCTCAGCTTCTGATTTATTTTTTATGTCTTTTCAGGTGCTGCATTTCCTAAGAATATCTCATACATATCTTATAGTATTGGAATTTGGAAAAAATATCAGTCAATCAATTACCTGAATGTCTTCACTTTCTAACAGCCTTGTCCTAGCCTCTGTATCCTGAGGTATAGAAATTTTATCCATGGAGGGAAATTGAATACTTATAGAGCACCTTTTTTTAAACATTTGTATGTGAATAAGAATAATGTCATTACAATAGCTTACATTATTGAGTAAACCATCTTTGAATTTGTGAAGTTCTCATGTTTATAAATTGAACATGATACCTTTCATGATTGTGAAATTGTGTGAAGGAGTATTTTGTATTTACTGGTCTCTCCAGATGAGTCTTGTCCTACAATTGTTAGTCAGACTAAATGTGCTTTCATTTGTAATGGATACAGGTACAGTGCTTATCATGGCAGTTTTGCATTCCCTGCATCACAAAAGTCCCATAAGCAACGAGTTGGTATCATTCTGATTATCGAGTTTATACACCAACATCATGCTCACTTCTCGTATTTGCCAAACATGATATAAGTCGTTCTGTAGTCTGTTGAATTTGTTTTGTGATTTTTCCCACTGTCTTTTTGCCTTTTAAAATGATATACCAAACTTTGACTGCAGTTCTTATGCATAAACAACCATTCCTTATCCTTAAGACAGCTGTTCCTATCGTTTGAAATGCTCTCTAAAAACATAAACAGATGCTGTGAGTTATCTTGAACTCTGAAGCTACACATCTCACTCTTGAAACATTCTCCAACTTTCTATTGATTTGACTTACGGTGAAGTTAACCTAATGTCATTTATTAGAATGTCCATTTGACATATTACACTGAGGCAGTATGTTGCTGGTTAAATTGATGTATATTTAATAGTTTCCACTGAAATACTAAAGAAACACTGTTAGTATGCTTCACATCCTTCCTAAGTCACTCACAGAATTATGCTACATGTGTAATTATGTCCTACTGTAAATGACCCCAATCAATTTCCGGATTGGTCTTTTGGACCTTCCTGCTTTCTCGTTTGGTCGATTTGTTGATTCTGCTTTATCATATAATTTTGTACATCAGTGCATTAATGATATACTTTCATAAATATATATACATAAATGCACTTATATATGTGTAATAATTTCTATCTTGACCATAATAATTTTGAGAAAATAGCTTTGAATAGGAAATAATTTCTTAGTGTACTTTATATTTATGTAGTATTAATGAATAGCTATATAGAATAATACTTTCATTAACAACTTCATTTTCAGGTTAACTCATAAGGCAGTAGTTAGTCAAAAAGAAAAGCTAGAAAAATTAGAATACTTGCAGCAGGAAAGAAAAACTCATGTATTAAATCTTCAGAGAGATACGGAAGCCTTAGAAATGTATTCTTTATGGCTTGAAAGTAAAAATGCTGAAAGGAGAGACGAAACCAGTGTAATAAAAGAAAAGCCCCCATGGATTCCTCCTGGTAAAAGTGTGTGTATGTATTTATTTTATAAGTGAATAAGAAATGTTTTGTGTCTTTAGAATGTACATCCATCAATTGCTGACATGTCTAAATTTGAAGTTTTTTCTGTTTATAACATGTTTTTCAAAATAATTTAGAAGTTTATCAGTAAATAATCAAATTAAACGATATTCAGTACTAGCTCTGCACTGACACATTTATTTAGGGAGTAATATAAAGCTTAAAATCTACAAAACCTTCATTATTCAAACAGATTATTTATTCCTATCTTCAAATTTATAAATAACAAGTCCATATATGTTTGAAATCCAAATTGAATACCATCTCAGGGATTCAGGACTAACTCCTTGAGAGAGCTTGTGTGTGTTATAGAGGCCCATCAAATGTTTTATTCTAGTCTCTGCACTTATTTTTTCATAAACAAACTGTATGTGGTGATGTTTAACTTTATCTTATCAAATTCTAACACTTGACAAGAATATCTTTTCATAATAAACTATGTTTATCGTTCTAGAACAAGCACCTGGGGCTTTGACATAGCATAGTATACATCCTAATGCATTTTAAGTGCAATGGATGTTAAAATGCTTTATATTGTAAGGCATTTTAATTAATTTAAATTAATTTTATCAAATTCCAACACTTGATAAGAATATCTTTTCACAATTAGTTATGTTTCTAGTTCTAGAACAAGCACCTGGGGCTTTGACATAACATAGTCTACAACCTAATGCATTTTAAGGCAATTAATATTAAAATGCCCTATATTATAAGGCATTTTAATATCCACTGTGTATTGCATTGCAGAAGGACTTTTTACAACTGATTTCTAATTTTCTTCTGACAAAAAAATTGATGAAGTTCTTTTAAAGGTACTTCAAACATTTCATCTACATACAAATTAGTGTACTCAAATTTTATCATGTTCATCTCATTTTCCTACTTAAATATGTTTTTATCTCTTTAACTGTAATAAATATTTTTATGATATGTAAAATTTAATTTATTGAATTAAAATATAGTATATTAGTATTATATTTTTGCTAAATTTCATTTTTATTTATGTAAATTTATTTTATCTTACAGGAGTAAAAGAAATCTGTTTACAGAAAAGGAATCAAAGATTGGATTGAGTTTAATATTTTCTTTTATAAAAAGTTCGCAGTCGTTCATAAATGACTAATAATTTGTAAGAATCATTCATTCAGGAGTGACTGATATCATTGCAATGATAAAATATAGCCAAGTCTAAAAGATTGCTATAATTTCATTTAAGTATCAAATTAATTTTTATAATGTTATTACTTTTAATAACTTATATGTTTTTCATCCCTGGACTTCAATAAAATTATCTATTTTAAACTCATGTTTTACATATGCAAAGCTTCGCATAAAATTATTTATTTTAAATATTCTATTAAAATTATTTATTTTAATATTTTCTATTAATAGCAAAACAAAAATTAAGAACAAGAACATTACTAAAATTGAAGACATAATTTTGTATGTATTTGATTATATACTAGACATTCAAAAGTAGCTAGAATATTTTTATTTTGACTGAAATAAAAAAAATGCTGCACTTATGAAAAAAAACCCATAAAAATATGAATTTTTTACTTATAATTAAACAAGAATATAAATGAAGATTAAACATTAATAATAGAAGAATTTATTTTTCTTATATAATATGTTATGCAAAAAATCTAAAATTTTGATTTAATTTGTAGAATTTTTAGATATGTTTTTTTTTTTATTTTTATCTTTTATATTAATTAATAGAAATCATAACTAGAAATTAATTTATTTCAGCTTGAACAAAAAATTTGACTTTTGATCAATGGCATATATAAATGAATAATTAATATGAGAGATTAAATAGGATGTGATTAGTAGGAGGTGACTTATTTTCTTTCATAAATTTTATTTCTATTGAAGTAGAATGTTGTTGAATAACAAATATTTCCTTCATATTGTCTCAATTTAATCTTTAAAACAAACATGAAATGCTTGATCAAAAAGTAAATACTAAGCCTTTTAATAAAACTTTATTATTCATCTGATATCTTTATTTTGATATCAAAATGAATAATCCAATAACATAACATCACTGAATATCTTGTCTGACATAATGTAAAAAATATTCTTTCTTCAGTATTTACTTAGATGTGTGAAGAAACATGCTATACTTATTGTTTTTTTAACATGTATATAAATAAAAATCAGTTGGCTGTTTCATTTTAATTTTTAAATATTTATGAAAATGTATAGAGAGCATAACTTAGACATGTCTGCTTTGTAAAATCACATTTCTGTATTCTTCTGTTCTATTTTAAGTTTACTAGAAAATCAAGAGTTTTTGTTCTTTCAGTGTTTTTATGTAATATTTTTGTCATTATTTAAATATTTTTTATGTTTTCTGGTCGTTTTAAAACTTTACATTTGAAGCGACAGTAATGTTAATGTTTCCAAAATAGTTCAGTATATTATTGAAACTTGAATAAAAATTAAGAGGCTATTTTCAATAGATTCCATAATATTATAATATTTATAAATTGGTTTTCTTCTTTTCATCAATCAAAAATGTTTTTTATGTGAAAAATATAAAGTGATACACACTATAATTCGGTAAGTGAATAGCTTTGTTATTCCGATCATATTCATTAATATTAAAATTGTAATTTATAGTCGGAACATCATTCAAATATAGGAGCTTTTATTTTACTTTTAAAAAGTTTACTTAATTTGTTAGCTAACCAACCACTTTGTGGCTTAATCTAATTTATTCCACAAGTAAATTAAAAGTCACATTCTCATTAATGAACCAATAAAAATCAAGTTTTGTGTCATAGTGATTTCCCACTTTTTTTAATATCTAAAGTATTCTGACCCATTAATGGATAAAGTAGTGTTATATATCTAAGTATCGTTGATAAAAAACGTCACTTTTTTATTAATTGATCAATTTAGTGACTTCTGAACTATGCTCAATAGAAGCCTTATAAACCCTTAGATTAGGAATTAATATTGTTTAAGCTCTTAAAATATGTACAAAATAAGTTTTGCATCATGTGAAAAATATAGGCACATTTTATGAAACTAACTATGACGTTTATTTATAGAAATAAGTATAAAAGCAGTTGAGAAAAGGATAACTTTTATGATTTCATGAAAAAATTTTTCGTGATTGTTTTTCTCTTGAGTGAGCTTTGCTAAATTACCTTACCTAGCTCACATGACCCACTGTATATATCTATATTTTTTTCAAGTTAGAAAAAATCTCAATCTATGCTACAATCATCTTGTAGAATAGCTTGATAAAGTTTTCGAAAGTAATTACAAAAAATAAATAAAATAAAATAAACTCATTTATTATTTTTAGAGTCAAAATTTCATTTCTAAGAAAAA
This sequence comes from Latrodectus geometricus, assembly GCA_026290005.1. Lineage (NCBI taxonomy): Eukaryota > Metazoa > Arthropoda > Arachnida > Araneae > Theridiidae > Latrodectus > Latrodectus geometricus. Next base: position 1,214,488 of record JAPDSC010067202.1, read on the forward strand.
TCTATTTCGGAAATAAGAAAAAAGTTTTGTTTTTCATGTTTGATTTTTTGGGGGATGTTTTTGACTATTATCATCATAAATTATTTATTAAATTTTATATGATTTCATAAAAAAAAATCTCCATTGAATCTCAAAAATTAAGCTTTGTGCGTACTTTATCCTTATTATGATTTATTCAAAAGAAATCAAATTGGTGAAAGCTTCTCTAAGTAGATAATATAATTTCTTAAGTAGATTATATAATTTCTGCATTACTAAGCAAGCTTCTCTTATCAAGTTACATGTCAGTTTTCAACTGAAATTACAAAACATGATTTCAGCTATAGATTTTCCCTTTCTATCCTATTAACTTATGAATAATATACTGTTAAAACTGATGAGAAGTTTACCTTGAACTAGTGTAATTAACGCTTCTGAAAATTAATGGTTTTGGGCTCACTCACAATTGCTGTAGATGAACCTAACAGACATTTACATCATGCTTCTCCATACATGTCTGTCTGAGTAGGTGCATGTGATTTTTCTAAGTTTCCTCCCTAGTGACATGTGAATATGGTCTATCATCTATGAATCAGTCTATCATCTTAAAAGGCAATTAATGCTGTGAATATTAAAGTGCTTTACAATAGGCTGTTCACTATGGTGCCAAAGACTTAGATGAATATTAAGTAGATAATATAATTTCTGCATTACTGTCCTATAAGAAATTATCATTTACTGAACTGCTGTTCAAGTAAGTCCAGTTGATTTCTAGTTTGAAGCTTTAAATCTACATTACAATTTTCCACATATTTTCGATCAAATTTCTGGCCAAGAATACTATTTTATTTATGTTTTAAAGTTCTTTCTCACTACTGTAATAATCTACTATTAAAAAATAAGGGTACATTTTCAAAGATGTTTGTTTCAAAATGTGCTGTCTCAGGTTGGATTATAATTTTTTCAGATTCAGTTCTGCTATATTGTTGAATACTTTACCTTGTGGGGTATATACATTCTTTTGATCCAGTTAGTGAAATTTTCATTAATTACTATTAGAAGTTACTTTTATTTGTTTATAACATTTCCTAATTTTTAGCACTATATTGTCTTTTAACTTTACCTTGAATTTCATTATTACATGTAAGTATTTGGATATATATCATATATATTTTATTTGTGGGATTATCATTCTTAAAAAGTGATCTTGACAACATGTCAATCTTTATGTTTGACTCTTTCTAGGCATATTTTCCTTACATATTTTTGTTATACAGCTGCAATCATGAGATTCATCAGACTAATCTCTTATAATAACTTTACATTAATCAACTATTTTCATACCTAATAGCTAGATGTTATTACTTCACTTCCCATCTCCTAACTTTGAATTTCTCAATTGGTCAAATTTATGCTCAGGGGTGTAGAAGAATTTCCTTCTGTTTCAGTTAGTAAATGGCTTGTGCATTCAAAATGGAGATAGTCTTGATTATTTGCTCTGATATATACTGCTCCTGTGGTAAAAATAAATGTATCAATTTTCAGGGCAAATAGTATTGTTTCTTCAACTTGTTTCAAAACGAAGAATGAAACTAAGTTCACTTTCATCATTTCATTAGGTTCTTCTATCCTACCATCTATTTAAGTCCTAGGATTTTTGTTTTCAAGGAGGTTGCCTGTTGTCTTGCAAGTTCAGTAAACTTCAGACATAATCTATATCCAGATCAAACCCAATTTATATCCAGATATCTATTAGATCTACATCACATCTTTGAGATATCCAAAATTCAAATGTCCATGGATATCCAAAACTTCAATGTCCTATAGATATCATAAAATAATATTATTTGGATATTCCAGAGATATCTCATAGATATCTAAAACTCTTGCAAATTGGATATCCACATTTAGTAATGGCTAGATATCTGACAGACATCAGAAATATAGTTATCTTTAGATATCTACCCTTTGCATATTTGTAGGATATCAACTATTGATTCCTAAAAAACTGTTCTTTCATAAACAAAGTGAAGGAGCTCTGAAAAAAGAGCATATCTACAAATTAAATGATTTTAAATTAAAATAAAATGACAACAATGATGTGCTAGTTGATCTATTTAATTATTATTATTGACTAGGAAAGAAAACTTATGAACTGAATTTTCCAGTATTTGAATATTGTTTGGAGTGTTATAATTATATACTGATTAAATAAATTGTTTTCTTTTTCTTCAATATGATATGTTATTAAGAAAAAAATAATGAAAATGTAAAATCTAAGCTATGAGATCAATACTGATCCTTAAAAAAAAATTTGATTCCTTATTAAAACTAAAATAAGTACTGTACAAATGTTAAATTAATTTTTAATTATAAAAGTTTCTTTTACCAAAAATTAACATATTTTATTGTTTTAGTTTAAGTAGATAAATTATATATTGCAAAGTGTGCATGTTTTTTCAATTTTGTTTCTGTTTGGTCATTGTTTTTCAGACGTTATAGAATAAAAATGTTCAAAAAATTTTTAAGAAATATATATAAATTTGTTTTAATTTACAAAATCTGTACACTAGTTATTACAGTTCAGTGCTATTCATTTGCTTACTTATCTAGATTTCATTGCTTTAATTATGCTAATTAGAAATCAGAAGTTATCTTGAGTGTCATTCATCAAAAATATTGCCAGAGAATTCACAATACATTGCAGACTTCTTTCTTATAATGTTAAATAACTATTGGAAATAGAAATTTATTTATAATTATTTCACAAATATCTCTAAAGAGTTTAGGTTCTTGTGTTGCTGAATTTTTATTTGAAATTAAAAATATTTGGTATTCACAAATAGTAAATGGTTAACCTAAATGTATTACAAAACCTGGTTTTATTTGTTATTATAATATTTCGTTGTATTAAAGGTATTTGAATATTAAAATTATAAATTTTATCCCTAAAATTAAGTTTTTACTGGTCTGATGAAAATTCAAATTTAAATTTTGGCTCATTTTACTAAATTAAGTTATAATCTAGAAACTTGGAGATATTTTTCTAATGGATTTACTTCATTAATAGGAAAAATCTAGTTTTGAACTAAAAGAATTTTCGTGAATCAATATAATCAGAAAATATAGAATTGTCTATCTGTGTTTCCAGAGTAACTTGCTCTTTCTGTAATATGTGTACATATTAATACCATAGCAGTTGTTTATACATTTTTATTTAGTTATGTTGTAGTTAGAAGTATGAATTCAGAAAATTATTTTGACTGAAAAATTAATATGTAATCCTCTGTCATTTGTTGACAATGATGTGGACAAAAGCAGAAAAAAATTTTTTTGTAATTATTACATAATTTTTATAACTCTTTAATGCATTTTGTAAAACAGGTTACTTTTATTAAAAACTAAACATTAGCATATTTTTAAAACCACCATTGTTTCTATTGGATTGTTCAGAAAGTTATTTCTTTTTTCCCATTTGAATCAGTTTTATGCTAGTGAAAACCAACCATTTTATGAGTATGAAAGCATGCTACTACCAGAAAGATGGTAAAAGAATTGACAATATGCAATTCAATAAAATATTTATTCTCTATATGTTTTTCATTTTCATATTAAACAGAATAACTTTCGAAACAACCCAATAGAAAAAGAACTTCATACTTTTCCTGTTTGCTTTGACTTACATTTTGTGGTAGTGGTTAATTGGTGGTCTCTGTTGTGTCTAGCGAGTGTGCTGAAAAAATATGAGAAGTTATATTTTTCTAATAGTAAATCTTTTTGTTTGCATCAGCTTCTGATTGATGCTTTTATCTAACAGTTTAGAATGATGCATACCACAGTGCCTATTACTCATGGAAAGAAATTATAACTGCTCTCAAGAATAAAATCAAAGAAATAAGTAAAAAACTTATTACGCAATTTGAAATTTCAAATCTTTTAAGCACACTTAGTTCTTTAAAACTATATTTCTTAAGTCAATTGTGGAGTGATGTTCTTGAGCAATTCAATTGAGTAAACAAATCTCTACAATTTGTGACAACAGAACTTTGAACAATTATTGAACTTCATAGGTCTTGTATAATAATCTTTGAAAATTTGAGAAAAATAGTTTTTTTTGGTTGTTATGAGTCAAAATTTTTCAAAACAAATTAGTTTTCAGAATTTCAATTCATTGTGGTAAGAAGCACTAACAAAGACAAAAATGAAGTATGACTAAGTTAAGGAAAATGAGGTACAATTCTCAAACTAGATATTCAGAGTTTTCGTCTTTGATGGTATAATCATCTGGTAAATTAAAAAATTAATATGTTGGATTTTCTGAGGAAGATAGACATTTTGGAATGCTAAAACATCCCAAAGGCAGAATGGAATAATCCATCACGCTGAATTTGGAAACTCTTTTCATTCTAGTGATTTAAAATATATTCTACCAAATAAATACCTAGATAATCGAACACGTTTTTTGAACACACTACTCCGGAGAATAGTGTTACTTGCGTCCGTGGTATCTTTAATCCACATGTGCTACCTGGGTAGCGCTAAATGAATAACAGCGCCATGAACGCAACCATCACCGTATAGGTTTTTAATCTTCGGACTGCCTCCTATGTTTCACAACAGATGCAATGAATTTTAAACTAAATGCCCATCTCTGAGCAACATCAGTTCTCTTAGACTTGACAACTATCATATGAAGGCTATTTTGTAGAGTTCATCTAGAGGGAAAATGATCGATGCATCCGACTCTGACGTAGGGAGAAAAAAAAAGTTTATTGTCATCAAAAGGTAAAGTGAAGAGGATACTCTGATCTGGTGCGTCATATCAGTTAGTATATTCCGGAATGATGGTTAGTGGACATCCATTTCATTGTGAAAATTAGAAAGCTTTTTTTTTTGGATTTAAAAAGTGTGAGTTTGCTTTTAATAGAAATAAAGCGTTTCAACTTTAAATGGAGCGAAAATCTTCAATGCAGTAGAAGTTAAATTTACTTTCTGTTATACATAAATTCAGAAGTAATGCTATTTATAAATTCTGATGAAATCACTAGTTGAGAAGAAAGCGTGTCGCATTTCTTTATAGTATTTAATATGTTAAGTACAATCAATGTAAAAATTGATATATAAAAAGAATAAATTACAAATTCTTGTTCAAGTATAAATATACTTGTCTACTTTTTAAATTTAGTGACAAAATAGAAAAGAAATTCTGTTAATTTTATGCAGAGTACGAAAACACTTCTCAGAGTCTTTGGGGGCTTAGATCGGTTTCGCTTTACATGCACATCTGTAGGATAAGTAATTAGAGCTTTCCTAAATTTTCTTTGATAAAACTTTAATATTGATCATCTTCAAAAAGTCCTATTAAAAGGTATTTTATAGAAACAACCTTTCATTAATTTCCTTTCGTTAATTTGTCTACTTTACAATATCAATAACTCCAAGAAATTACTGAATGGTCTTTGACTTTCAGTTCAAACTTTTATGGGGTATTTTTTAATCTTAGATGTTAATGTTTATTATGGATCGAAATATGTTTTTTTAAAATAGGTACTCCAGTGTTATTTCTCTAGAACTATTGATAATTGAGTGACATATAAATTTAACCAAATCGGATATTAGGACAACATAATCAAATACAAACTAGAAATATCCTCGTATGGAATGATATTTTTTTAATGAATTTGTGTTTCTAACCTATGCAAAAAATTGTATATTTTCAACTTATTAAAGCTCCATAAATCCCAAATAAGAATGAGAAGAAAATAAATAAGGAAACGTTTTAGTTATGATCAAGAATGAAGTTTCATTCAAAGTCAAGGCTTTTTCCTTGGGATACAAACTGAGATTCTCTATCCATGCGTAACTAAAATGTAATTGCAGTGCAGGAAAAATTACAAAACTTATCTTAACGAGAAAGAAAATTTAGTTTCATTAAAAATATTCAAACTCTCGTCTAGGAATAAACAAGTGTTTAGTATAATCCATACACTTTTTATAGTAAAATTTGTCAATGAAACATAAATTAGCTTTGAATATATCAACTTGATTCTTCAAGGAAGAATTTTCTGGATTAATATAAGTGAGTACTCTTTTATATTAATTGTTATAGCAAAATATTTCACAGTTTATGATAACGCTCAAACAATTCCATGTGTCATGTAGTTAAAGTTAATAATTGGACATTTATTTATTTAGAATTTTTAATCAATAGAAATATACACCTTACTTTTGATTTTTTTATAAATTCCTTGAGTCTACTAAGTGAGATATGACAGTTCACTATTTACAGAATTAATGGAAAATCAATACTACAAACTTCCACTCTCAATGAAGCTATACGTTAACACGGATTGAATGTTTGTAAAGTGTAATATCCGTAATCAATGAACAAAATACTCTGTTGTGCATTCATATTTTTATCACATTATAGATCTAATGTATAATTAATTCTGCATTAGATTTATAATGTGTATCATGTTTTTTCAATATGGAATAAGTCAAGGTAAGCAAAAAGAACCGTAAATGATACATTTTATATCACTCTAATGACAATCATTAAACAATTTCTGTTGGAAAATTAAAAGATGATAATATTCGCTTTAATTTAATGTGATAAAGTCTTTCTACCGATGAAAGTACTGCTTATCTAAGTTCAATCAAAATGTTCTACAGACTTATGGAAGCATTTAAAAATCCATAAATTTAACACACAAATTTTACTACATAATGATAAAAGTGACTAATTTTATTAGAGATTAAATTTTATAGTAACTAAATTTATATTTTAAAATGAAATAATAAGTAAAAAAAGCAATATCACACATTTGATATTTTTAAATTTTTTATTCTCCAAGTCATGAATTTAGTATTGAAATTTTAATGTATCAAATGTTTTTTGTAATATCAAAATTTTAAAAAAATATATAACAGCAAATACATCACAAAAGTTATTTTTTTATTTTCAACTGCTTCAAAGAACTTTAAAAATAACCATAGCAAAAATTGTCAACAATAAAGAGACAGCAGTCACTGTCATTACGGTTAAAATTTTAAATTAATCACTCACACTTTAAATTTACTCTCTGAAATAGAAAATTCAAAATTAAAAATATTAGCACAAATTTAAGTAAAGAAGCAATCGATGAAAATCGAAAGTAAAATTACGATAAGGTTAAAATATTGATTCTGAGAAATCAAAACATAAGAACAATTTTCGCACTGATAATCACAGAAAGTGATTTCTCAGATAGGGATGGGAAGAAATATCTGTAAACGGTATTTTAATGTAGCAACCTATAATCAGTACTTTTTTCCCAAATAATCGTTTCTTCCTGTAACAAAGTTAGTGCAAGTCCCGGTATGTTTGAAGTCGAGATGTATATTCACGGGAATTTTGAAGGAATAAACTCAACCAACCATACTTCGTTTAATAGATTATTTTTCTGGATATGGATTAAGTGAAATGAAGTAAGACTTTTCTGTAAATAATTTTTAAGCAGAGTGGATACTTCGTTTAAAAATGATTTTACAAAAAGTAACAAAACTGAAATGGAAGGAACATAAGTTGAAACGTCTTCCATTGCTACAATTGATCGGCATCTTTCTCTAAATGCTCTGTGAAATTTCTATTTCTGTGCATAAAAGTAGAAATCATTTAATCAATGAATTATTTTATATGTTATGTGGTTTTAATAGTTTAAAACTTTTACATTTTTTAAGAAATTTCAGATATTTCTTCAATTTTAAAAACTCCCATGAATTTTCAAAATTTCCATGGGAAAAAAACCGGTTTATTCCCATCCTTACAACACTAGTTTCAAGTACAGAAAAGCCAATATCTGAGCGAGTAACAAGTAAGTAATGGGTGATTACTTTGTAACAAGCCTACACTGATTACTTTGTAATATGAAAAAATAGTTTTAACAGATGGCGCTGTCGCCACAACTACTTGTATGATATTTAACACTTCAGATTTTGATTTGATGGAGAGAAGTATACCCCCCCCCCCTCACACACACACACTCTTTCGATGGAACTATATGTTCCTTTAGATTTCTCGAATATAATTGATTGTTTGGAATTTATGTAAATTATAATAATGTGTGTGAACCTTTTGTGTTTGTTAAAATTGTTTTTGTTGTAATATATGATCTTATTTACTTTCCCGAGTCTTATTTAGAAGGCACTCTTTCGATTTAAAGATTTATTCGAATTATTTTAGATTAATCGATTAGATTTTCTTTTTCAATAATAAGCACATACTCGCTCTGAAAGAAAATGTTTCAAGTACAGAAGAGCGAATGCAGCAACCAAAAGTAACAATATCATTGATACAGAAGGATGAATTAGGATACGAAATAATGTTTAGGCAATCGCTTGCAATAGGAAGGAGGATGGGTAAGAAAAGGAAAAAGACAGTTTAACTGGAAAATAAAAGAGTGATTCTCTTTGGAGTTGGAAGATCGCACTGAATTGGAGAGAGGAACTAAGGGAACGTAATGAGTTTCTATAACGAAATAAAAATAAGTGATACTCTTGAATAAAGTAAACATTTTCATTCATTTTCTTTTGATTAACAAAGTCAATGAGTTGGAAAAATTAATAATCGTGGAACATTTATTCAGTGTTTATCATTTTTTTTTTCAAATATATCACGTTTTTTTGAAATGTAAGAAAAAATCTAACATTTTTATTATGTATTTAACAATTTTTAACTGCTTTTTTTGTAATTATTTTTTTAACTTTTTAGTTTTATTTTATTTTTAACTAAATTTTTAAAATGTGGATTACCTTATTAACTTGAGTAACGAAATTACCTTTTTAACTTCAACAAAAAAAAAATTAATGTAATTTCTTTTACTATAATTTAATTTCAAAGATAATTTTATAATACTTTCAAAAGTAATTAATATTTTTTACATTTACAAATATAACTTCAATTTTTTTCTTTTCAAAAATTGTTTCTTGCCTTTAAAAATTAGGCAGTTATATAATTACATAAATTGCTATTTTGAGGGGGGGGGGAAACATTATGAGAATGAATAAATGAAGAATGTTCACATAAATAATCCCTTTATGATATCTTGTAAAAACTTTTACTACTAGCAAAATGAATTGTGATATTTTTCATTTAAATCTTTTCATTTTTCTCATACGAAATATCAATTTATTTTAATTATCCTAAGTGAAATAAGATTGTATATTGCATGGATTTTGTTGTTACTTTTGTTTAACATCACTCTAATTTTATTATCATGGTTTCATGTAAATATTTTTTGAATTCCTCCATTGTTTTATTTCACAATATTTTGCATTAAAATATAATTAAGGTGTCAACAGTTTTGCTAGCAAAATTGCTTTGTATTTTCTAACAATTAAATCTTAAATAAATAATCTATATCAAAATAATTGACATTGAATAGTTAAATGAAATTATATATAAGGAATATTTATGAAACTTTCAAAATATTTTAAAGTAGAATGAGCATATTTATTTGAACCGTACAAATGTTATTTTTGATTTTCATGTTTCTTAAATTAAAGAAAAAAACTTTTAAATTAAATCCACTTTTATACTCCCATCATTATTTTTAATCTTTTTTTATTATGATTTCATATAATTATGTGTATTTTTTATTCTGTCATTGTTTAGTTTCACTATATTTTACTACAAATATGGAGAATTTAAAATTTCGGAAATAATGTTCTTTTACATTTTTACCATACAATTAATTAATATTTAATTAATGAGAATGTTGATCTGAACTTAATAAAAGTACTTATTCACATACACACACTTTTTAGTACGGAATTTCGAAACGAAAAATAAAATGTTTAAATTAGGTCAACTTTTAATTTTTATTGATGCTATCATGTGTATTTTTTTTTAATTATTGTTTAATGTAAATAAAAAAAACATGTTTTTTTGTTCCTCCATTTTGTATTAAACAATTCTTTACTCAATATTTTACTTAAAACATTATAAATTTTAGATTTTTGGGAAAACTTTTTTGATATTTAATGAATTCTTATGCAACTATAAAATTTACCCAAATTTAGAATGATCATATCAACTTAAACATTATTAAAACAGTTTTAATTGCAAAGCTACTTTATTTATGCATAAATTGCTTAAGGTTCTTAAAATTAAAACAAGATTTGTGAATTAATTCAATTTTTATTTCAGAAAAACCTGGTTCATCAACTACATAAAAATATGTACAAGTAAATATCTTTTATAAGAAAAATTGCTATTTATTATAATATAAATATTAGTATTATTGCTTCGTTTATATTTAATAATAGAAAAATATAAGAAATTTAAAAAACTGATTTTTTAAAAAATTAATTACCGTATTCTTCTAGGCAAACTTCAAAAAAATCTCTTTGTAATTCATTAATTACCCCGTATAATCATTCACAAACTATTTACCATTTAATTATAAAATTTTATTTATATAATTCAAAAATTTTACTAAATTAAAAATTAAACTTATTAGGTTGAAAACAGAAATTATTTCTTATATTTTCTAATTTTTAGTCTAATTTCTTTTTATCTTATCTTTATAAATTTAATATCTATTATTTATACATTTAATATCATTTCTAATTCTCTTAGAATCATTTTCTTACTTTTTCTAATTTTACATTTTAATTAGCACTGGAAATCTTTGAAAATTACTATTCTGTAATTTGAAAATTTACTTTAAAGAAATATAAATTTTGAAAACAAATATAAATAACGAAATATGATATTTTTATATGGAATAAAAAATGCTTATGAAAATTTATAAGTTCGAAACTTTTTACAGAAAACTTTTTAGAAGTAATAATTTATATTCCTCAGACTTATAGAAAATATTAAAGCATTTTAAGAAAAGACATAAAATTTCAATCAATAAAATGTAGCACAAATAAAAAGAATTATTTTTCATAGTGCTATTTATTTTTTATAGTTCTGTTTAAGTGAATGCTTATATTTGAATGATAATGATTTATATCAACGTTAATTACAAATTAATTTATGGAATTATATAATATATATAATTACTTTTTTAAATAATTAATTAAATTTATTTATAAAACTAATAGAAACATCGTAATTATTTTTTAATCCAATAGATAACAGCACATTACAAAAAGTAATTGGTAAAATACTTGTTAATTTAAAAGTAACTATAATCTGTTTAAAAGTAATCATACTGACAAGGTACAAAAAAGTAACTACTTCCTATCCCTATTATCGGGATTTATTATTAGTAACTACTTCCTATTATCGGGCTTTATGATTTCATATTGCCTATTGAGACGAGAGAAGCTTGAAGAAAGTAAATGTACTTGAGAGTTGTGATCCATATTTTTCTATCAGTGAGCTTAAAACTCTGGTAGAAAACGAGGTTTTACTAGTATTACACTGTTTACAATAGCATGTAAAATTTCTGCTGTGTGCTCCATAGAGCTGGGAGTACTACTCTTTGCTCTATGGTGTGCTCTTTGAAATTCATTTTAGATCTTTTAAAATAAGCTACTACGAAATTTTAAATTACAGAAAAATTGTGAATTTAGTTCCACAGATTTGAGACTCAGAACTAAATTCTATACCTTACACAATGTCAGTGCCTGATTAAAACTGAATATAAATTTGCGGACATTTGAAGTCTTGACCCATATATGCATAATTCATTCAACTTAATATGTTCATAATATATATTTATGAAATAAAATGTTCATAAATATATATTTTAACTGCTGCACATATAAAATACTTTTAAAAATCTTATAGATACAATTTAAAATTTTCATCATTTATAAGTCCGTCTCGCATGATAATTTAATGCATACATACTTTCTTTTTGAATCCCAGACTGAAAAATATTTAGATTCGGTATACACTTTTACACAATTCTTATACATTTACCCCCAATAGCGTTAAGAATTTTTATTAAAAACGTTCAAAAACATGTATTTAAATTTTAAAATTAAAAAAATAAACAAGAGTTGCAGAGAAAATTCTTGGTGTTTTTGACGACGTTGAATATTTCTACTATAGCTTCTAGCTTTACCAACACCCCCTAGAATTCTTGGGAGTATTAGTTTTACGAGCTTATTTAGTTTCAGACATGTGAAAGGAAAAACCTTTCAAGAAAAGTTACATGAAACTAAAATTGAAAATCTAATATCTAATCAAATTCATCGCGGTTTTGATAATTTAGAGTTTTCAAAAGAGAAAGTCATTCAATTTCAAAATAAAAATAATATATAATATAAAAAGTTTCACATAATAAACAGTAATTTTCAATAATGATTAAAATTTCTGTACATTTGAAAGTTAATATAGTTCTATTGCTATCTTATCTTGTTCACTAATTGCGATGACTTATACACTCAAATAAAAATTAATTGATCAGTTTAATATTATCGTAAATATAATCAAATAACAGGTTATTTATCAGCTTTAAAGGTTAGTTTATGTTTGTGTTGCCATTTTATTATTTATTTCTGTTATCCGGTTTGAAAACTTTGACAATGTTGCTTAATAACACCTTTTTCTGACGTACTTCCTGAAAAGCAATGTAATAATTTCCTATTCCGAGTTTAACTTTTTCATTCATTCTTTCATCGCGGTTAGATCCAAACCGTCAAGCTGGGTTGTGTTCAAAGCATATCTTCTTCCCGCTCATTTCGAGTTGAAAAAGGATCTGTGTCTGTCAATTCTTCTCAGCATAAGCAATTTTATACAGTAAATTTCAATATGGGAGAATCAACTGAGCACTTTTCATCATCACAGTGTCTTGCCTTATTAAAAGAATCCATTCAACACTTGGAAGAACCTCTTAAAGAAGAAGCAGGATATAATTTTGTTGTTTTGGGTGCTTCGGTATGAGATATTTAAACATTAAATTTTTGTTTGAAAATTAATCTAGTTATTTATGAATATTTCATTAATCATCGTAATATGGACTAATATAAAATTATATTTTAGAAAAATTTAATTAAGAGATAACTAACTCATGTCAACAAAAAGTTTAGTTTTTAGAATAATTGTTTTCGTCTGCTATGTGGTATCGTTTTTTTTGGGGGAGAACAGAAAATAAAAATACGTGTTTGTTAAAATACTATTAAGCGATTCTTTGATGCATGTTGAATGCTACATAATCATTCTTAGAATATTATATCGTTTTGGAAGAATGTGTTACATTGATTGTAATGCCTATATATATATATATATATATATATATATATATATATATATATATA
>JAPDSC010067202.1:1235899-1309640 GCA_026290005.1 Latrodectus geometricus
ACCTCTTAAAAACTAGTCATTTTTAGTGATTTCACTATGCTTTAATTTATTTTTAAGATTAAGGTATAGAAGTTTAATAATGCTAAACTTAAAATACTCAATATTTTATACATAAATGTTTTGCAATTTCAAAAATTCGTTTTAGTCAGAAAGTGGATAAAACTAGTAAAATCAGAAAATGTGATTGTATTTTTCATATTTGGGTTGATTCTCATTAATTGTAACGATTGAGAATTCTTTGTATTCGTAGTAATCATTTTGCTGTATAAGCATTAATGTATTTTAAATATAACTTCTATGATAGTATTTTATCGACTTCGTTTGTTATGACCAGCAAGAAAACGAAGCGGAAATATAACTGATATTAATTTTGACAGTTTTTTTTCCATCTTGTTAAAGATCAAACCTTTGAAATCTGACTTAATATACTTTTAACTGTGCTTGAATGTAAAGGAAATTTGAGTACACACAGTCAATTAATATTTGATTAAAGATATGTATGATTTGTAATGATGTTTATATGATGAGGACTGGTGGTAAGGGAATGAGCATATAACTAATTTAAGACCTGAAATTTGAGACTGATGCTCCGAAAATAGAACATTTCAGAAATTAATAATTAAATATTGTTGAGTTGAATGGACTCAAGCCGTGATTCTATGTGTAATTAAGTTTTTATATTGATACAAAACTAAGAACTATTTAAAACACAGGAATCGCATATATACTGTCGTAGGTTCTATTGAAGCTTCCAAGAATATTTAAAGAGGAAATGACGTAACAGAAATTTGTATAAGCTGTGAATAACAGAAGTGAAATATCGGAAATTTGCATATAAATAACAATGAATATAAATAAATTTAAAGAACTTATTGCTCTTTCGAGGATCGAATCCAGGACTTGCTCCGTAATTCATTTTACCACTAAGACTTACGAATTTTTATTTTGCGTCAATTTGTTGTATATTTTTCAGTTTCCTTGATTGAAATGCTAATCTTCTGTTTAACAACCTTTATAATGAAAATTCATATCAATTCTTTTAAAAAATCCAAGCAACATTAAGCACACAAGTTGCATATTGTGTTAAAAAATTGTAATAACTTTTTAATAGCTACTTTAAAATGATGCTAGTGATTATAAAATAAATACTTTGCTAAATTATTAACATTTATCAGTATATAGGGATTGCCTATTAATTTGTTGAATAAAAAATGCATCATCAATTTGGTCTTGCAATTAATTCATTGCATAAAGTATATTGTATTTATTGAAACATGACAAGGGGCTGATATTTCAGAACTATGGATTTTTTCGAACAAACTAAATTATGAATTGTATCTCATTTTTTGCAACATTAAAGTTTTATCCCAAAAAATAAGTAAAAAATAAATGGAACCATTTAAACGGGTTTCTAAGGATATTGAGTTCATTTTTTCAGACTCAAAACTGTTTTCCATGTAATTTGCAGAGTCCAATTACAGCAAAGTGCTACTTAATTTAGTAAGATTCCCCCTTTAGTTTTTTTTTTTTTTTTTTTTTTTTTTTTTTGGGTGCAACTTGTTTTATTTTGGACCTTGGGCTATTCCTATCCTATCAATCTTTTTTATTTCTTATACATTTATTCTATTTATGTTTCGGCCGAGGAAATAGTTCCCTTTTCGAAGGAGGGCGTATAGTGCTTCAATTTGATTAATAAAAAGTCATTTAAAAAATTGTAAAAGTTAATATTTTTGTTTATTATGCCCAGAATAGTTCGATACTTAACGGTTTAATGTCGCTTATGCTTTTAAAGAGCGGCTCTTTTTGCATAGCATATACTTTATTTGAAATT
Organism: Latrodectus geometricus; assembly: GCA_026290005.1. Taxonomy (NCBI): domain Eukaryota; kingdom Metazoa; phylum Arthropoda; class Arachnida; order Araneae; family Theridiidae; genus Latrodectus; species Latrodectus geometricus. The sequence goes on from JAPDSC010067202.1 coordinate 1,237,731, forward strand.
TTTGTTTTATCTTATAAAATTTAACTTAGTCCAGAAAAAACTTTTAGTGTCAACTAAAGTCGAACACATTTGCCTCGTTACATTAGCTAAAATCTATTGCGTGAGTGAGATAAGTATTCGTCGTTATCACGTTTAAAATAATGGGCGTATTTAGTAAAGGCTTCTAGTGCTACACCAGTCTTTCAATTTAAAAATAAGGAGTGAAGAAAAAGAAATCATTAAATTTAATAATATATAGCACATTTTGTTAATCCAAGTAAAAGAAACAAACTAATTTTTGTGATAGAACTTTCTACTGTTTATTATATTCTTGATGAAAATCAAGAGCTAAAATGTAATATATATTTAAAATTTTTAAATAGTTACTGCTCTAAGTTTTTTTTTTCCCTGAAAGATCTTATATAATTATGTTCTTGTATATTTTTTACTTCTCAGTAATATCATTTTTAATCCTTTCGGTACATTTGATTAATCAGAACGTATACATTTCTTGCATTAATTTAAGACAATTGTATTACTGAAATTATCTCATCATGTCAGAGAATATAATCATGAATGTGTGTGTGACTAGAAACAAATTCGTTCATATTTTTTTTTTTTTTTTACTTATCCAAAAAAAAAAAAAAAGCGTTTCGATGAAAATATTTTTCGTGTAAAGGAATATAACTTTTAATCCTTTTTGGGTATTCATCTCCAGTTTCACTTAATTTCACTTCAGTGACTTAATTTTAATTCACTCTTGCCATCGGTTCAACAGTTCGCGTATTCGAATCCCACCTTAGGCTTGGATGTTTGTGGTGTTTCGGAATCCATTTTAAACAGTAAATCCCAGTTGTTCTCTCTGTTGGAGTTATATCTCAATTATTTTTCGTAAATTTATTTATTTTTGTAAGAGTAATTTTTATATTTGTGATTTTTGCTTGTAAGCGCTTATTCTTTTTTTTTAAATTGTCTAATATATTATGTGTATATATATATATTTCAAAATTCTCAAATTTATTTCCCTCCACGTAAGAACCGGTTAAATATTTCTCTGCACATTTTCAGATATTATTTATTTCCTTTATTTAGATTAACCTATCAAAGTATTTCAGACTTCGAAAAATGGTAATGTTTATTGAAAAAGAATAATTTAACACTTCTTTACATTTTTGTCTCCTGATTTAGAGGAGTGTTTCTAGTCTAACCTTGTAAGCCGGAAGATCAATCTTAAGAATTCTATTCAGTGTGGCGTGATTTTTTTTTACGGTTTACCAATAGGTTCGTTGCTATTTTCAACTCACATGTGTGCATGCATGTAGTCAGGCAACCTTTCACGTGTTTTGCGGAAGGAAATGTGAATTTTTATTCAGTCTGTTTTTCCTTCGTTTACAATTCTTTATCCTTTCGAAAAATTGATGTCACGTGATTAACTTCTAGTTTGACGGGTGATGTAGACAATCGACGTCGGATCAATAATTTTTATTTGGTTTCTTTTCTTTAGTTTCCTTCTTCCGTTTGTTCGAATATGAAAGATGCATACTGATATTTTAATTTGTTTTTGTTTCTTATAACTGAATACATATAATTTTTTAAATTTGACAATAATTGTTTAGAAATTAACTTGAACAAAATGTTAAGGTATGACAATATAGTGTAAATGCTTATACAAGTTGAAAAATTACCATTTGAAAGATTTCGTTGATATATAGATTGAATATCGTTAGTGTAATTGTTCTAAATTATGAAATATATTTACTGAATGTAACAAATGGTTTTTAACCGACTCAGCGTCCGCGACGTATCTGTTACGTCGCAATAAACTGGTTGAAAAGCGGCTCATGACGGCTGGGATACGTCGAAATATTCCTGCTCGAAAGCGGCCTGCGACGGCAGAGATACGTCGCAGAGTCTTCACGGAAAGCGGCCGCGACGTATATTTTCACATAGTAGAAACCACTTATTTTTGCTTTCCCCCTAATCGGTGGTTTGATTGATCGGTCTTAATCACTCAAACCACACTCCTTGGAGACTTTTCTTTGAAAACTAAAACTCAGCCTGAGTTTTACGCCAAATATCTAAAATACTGATTATTTTTTCGCCAAGATTCAACTTTAAAATTTTATAATCTATAAATTTGTTGCTTTAGAAATAAAATGCGAGTTTATACATTATTATTTTTAATTTTAGTTCCTAAGCTAATTGAATTAGGCGATTTTATTACACAAAAATTTTTAATCCATATGTACTTTTACAATACAAGCTTGCCTTCTTTTCTAACTTAAATTTTAATAATTTTCCTGCTTCTGTTAATTATTTCTTACATTTTAGTTAATTTAATTCAGTTTTTATTTTTTTTATGCCATTTTTTTATCGACTAGTTATGACTGAAATAAACAAATAAAATTCGTAAATGGAAATTATTTAATTTCCAGTGAAAGAGCTAATGGCTGTTATAGTAAAATCGTTGTGACGTCCATAATAAATAACATTTACCTTAATGACTAAAACTCATTTAATTTGCGTTTTTTTTTTGTGCATTAAGAAAAAATTTACTAATAAGTTTACTCTCTGCATATTGATTTTTATTTCGTTATTACTTTAATTTCTTTTTACATACACTTCAAATGTTGATAATAAAACAGAAGTATCATCTTAAGGCAATAGTATAACATGATTGTCTCATAAGTGTGTAGCCAAGAATATTATACATGTGTTATTTCTTTTTAATGAAACATCATATTTAAAAAAAAAATCAACACTATTTACTGTTACACCATATAACAAGGGTGTCCAAGACGTCGACCGCGGTCGACTGGTAGACCACGAAGACATTTTAAGTAGTCCACACGACCATCCCGATAATGACCTCGGATATTAACAATTTAATTGATGACTTATTATTAATTTATGACATAGAATCAATGAATTATTTAAAATAAAAATTTACTACAGCCTACGCTTTAAAACCCAAAATAAACTTTGCAAAGATTAACGATTTAAAGATTTATGATTAAAGGTTTAGGATATAAAACATAAAACGGACATGATGAGCGCGATTAAAACATTCAAAGAAACTATGGAAAGGTATGTATCTCAATTAAGAAAACATGAATTGAGAAACTTTAAAAACATGGAGGAAGAGTGCATCCATAATCCAAACCGAGACTTCGAAGATTTCACTTAATACTTATTTTGTTTGAAGAATTTGAAAGAAGATTCGCTGACCTAATTAGCTTGAAATAAATAAATTTTATAATATTTCCATTTAATGGAAATATCAAAATTGATGGACATTGTCACAATGATGTCACTATGAAAATGTCAACATTGATGGACAGCGTATCTGAAAAAATAGGACATTTAATAGGTATCACATGAGTCAAGGTCGAGGAAGAAATTATTAAATTAAGATGCAATATATTTCTTAAATCGAGAGCATATTTAGTGATACTGATTTTCGGAAATTAATTTCTGAGGAAATGTTTCCAAATATTTACAAATTGATTTTATATTTCAAATCATACTTTGGATCAAGATATCTTTGAGAATCTGCTTTTTCAACCATGAATAAAAAACAAACTTTGGCGCATTTAACAGATGAACATTTAATTTCATGTTTATGGATTGCAATAAGCTCGTACCAGCCACAATATGATAAACTTGTCGCAGATATACAGTGCCACATTTCAACTAAACGAAGTGAATAGGATGGTCACTTTTTGATGTATGAATACTTTGATTATTTTCATCAGTAAATTTTTGTTTTGTAAATATTGATAGTAAGTTTTTTTTTAATTTTTTAAATTACATAATTTACTATTTTTTCTTGTTACCGAAATTAAATATGTACGTTAATTTAGCTCTGCCATTGGTAGACCGCCTTCGATTTTTTAAATGTGGAGTAGACCCCGGATACCAAAAGTTTGGCCACCCCTGCCATATAAAGTCGTTATTTTAATAAATAAATATTAAAAAGATACTATTTCTTAAAAATTTTACGATATTAGAAATTTTCTCGATTAAAAAATAAACTACAATATTCCTGATATTAGCTTTGTTCTGCTGTGAAAATCATTTTATTCTATATATTTTTTTTTTATTTGCATACATGTAATAATTTTTCTAGATGACGTAACGATAATATTTAATAAAATAATATTCCTTACTAGAAATTTATTGCAGATTTAAAACAAAATAGATTTATGAGGAATATAAATAATCAAAGTTTTAAACAGTAAACTGTTCTGAAGCAAAATAATGGAATTTTAACTTATATTTAAAGATGAGCTAAGCTTTTTAAAGCAGAAAATATTTTTAGCTCTTTTATTTTAGAATGTGTGTAAAATGGAATGATCCTATTGAAATAATGTATAAGTGAATCGAAATCATATTAATGCTACAATCTAAGCAATTAAATTTTGAACCTACAGAAAATAATTATTTTATTACAAAATTTATTTTTAAAATAAGCAAATTATTAATACGATAGTTTTACAAATGATTATCTTTTAACGCGATCCATATTAGGTATAAAAGAAATTTTTAAACATAATAATCTTAACCAGAGAATTTCTTGTTGTAAAATGTGGTTATATATTTACTTTACTCTTCTTATTTGAATTAAAAACTAATTTTCATAATTTATCTTTTAAACATAAAATGATATATTCCACATACGAGTTATTGGGTCATTAAAGTCATATTAATGAAAAATATAAATAAATTCATTTAAAATATAATTGAGATACGTTTTAGTTAGGAATGACAGTAAAATAAGTCTCTAATCAATAAAAGAAAGAATAAATACACTAAGAAAATTTATATCTCTCAATCAAAATTTTAATTTTAAATTAAGATACTATATTATCTACAAAATCTTTTTAATTAAGAGACTATATAAAAAAGATATAATTTATAAATGTTTTTCATTCACGCGAGCGCATAATATTATGTTGCGAGTGCAGCACCATTTTGTATAAAAATACTTTCTTATAATGAAAAAAGAATTCATGGTATATTGTTATGTATTATTTAACGTGAATTGAAAAGTCAATAGAAAAAAATAGAATATTATCAATTTTTTTCATATAAATCTGGTGCTTTTGCCAAATTAAATATTCTTTTGTTTTTATTTTTAATTATATGTATTCATTTAATCCTTACTGTGAATAAATTTCCTTAAACCTTTGCGAACTTAATAATCAAGACAGTTGAATAATGAAGGCTAAAATTATTTTTTTTAAAATTTTTATAAGTATTCGACAAACTATTTCAAACGGATTCTTATATACGTGAGAGGAGTTTGTTTCCAGGGAGAAAACTATTCATGTGTGACTTCCTTTACAATTTAAGCATGTTTCCTGTTAGTCAGGGAAAGAATGAAAGGGGAGAATGTTTACTTAAATGTAAATGAAACTTTCTGATTATTCTAAACAGATGAGAAATTGCTTTCTCGCCATGATTCATTGCTACAAATTGATGATTATGTTGTACTTTTGTAATAACTAAGAACTTACATAACAGATTACATTACATTCAAAAGTATTTTCGGAAATTTAGATAAAAAAAAAATCATAAGTATAACAAAAATTTATTTCCAGTTAGTTTTTTAAATTTAAAAATTCAAATCTAAAATCTGATGAATCAAATCCTAAAAACAAAGCATAAAAAAAGATTTTAAAATTATATTGTATATAGTTTTCTATTTAAAGAAAAGACAATTTTTTTTATAAAAATAAAACTGGAATATTTTTTTATGAATGACAATAAAATAAGTCTCTAATCAATTAAAAAAAAGAAAAATTTGAAAAGAATATTAACAATTCTCAATTAATAAGATTATTAATAAAGTCTCTTTAATTAGGAAACTTTATATAGTAGAGATATATGATAATTATATAAAGGTTTTGCATTTGTAATACAATAAAATATTACTAAAGCAAGAACTTTTCATAAAATTATTTTTATAATGGAGTAATAATAGCTTCTTAGCACTTTATTATACATTATATTATGTAAAATTAAATATAAGTCAATAGAAACTCGTTATAAATTTATTAGTTTTTTTCCTACAGTAATTTTGCCAAATTAAGTTGTAAAGATTGTTTTGTTTTTATTTATAATTATACATAAAGGATTCTTTTGTTTTTCTTTAAAATTATACTTAAAGGATTCTTTTGTTTTTATTTATAGTTATACATAAAGTACAGTTCATAAACGCTAGATTAATATTTAAAAAATAACTCGAATAATGCACTAGTGAACCAAATATTCCATTTATATTGGAATAAATTAAACGTAACACTTTAAGCTTCTTATTATTACATGCACTGATATATATTTCAATTCAGATTGACAAATGAAGTTAATTTTCATGTATTGTAGCAAGTGATATTTTATCTAAGGTTGTTCAGTTACGATTAGAAAAAATTAATTTAGCAAATAAATTTGGGCTTTAACGCTTTTGAATAAAAAAAAATAAAAATAAAAATTTATCTATGAAAAAAGAGCATAAGTAATATATATTTTTATTTTTGCTAAAAAAAATAAAATAAATTAATAATTTTAATATATTTCTAATTCGTTTAGACTGTTGAATTATATAAACGTATAGTCTAAATCAGCCTTACTATGTGTGCTGAAAGTACTGTAATATTGAAAGAGTTTGAAAAATATTTATTTACTTGCATTAAATAATTATAAAGTTTCTAATAAAAATTAGTTTGTGTTAAGAAAAATATAATGTGAGAAAATGTATTTTTACTAACATTATTTTATCTTACTGTAATAAAAATTTGAAAAGCTTCTGTGGCTCATTGAAAAAGAGAAATTTCCATTATACCGAAAATAATAAATATACAAGAAAATGTAACAAGCAACTTTCTTATTTAAATTGCGTAAGAAATCTAAAACATCATAATTTGTGGATACCGTTTTTCTTTGAACTTCATATTATTTACCAAGTCAACCTAAAAACACTGAGGAATATCTTCATTTTCAATTACACAAAAAACAGTTATTTACAAATAATTTTTTGCTTTTTAAGTTTTATACAAAAATAAAATATACGTTTTCGTTTTAACCACTTCTATTGGGATGTACAATGCCTTCTGGCAAATACATACAACCCTAGAGAGGGTAGTTAGTGGTAAGTGACATCCCCTCCCTCTAAATTGAGCGATGTGACAGTTTTTAGGGGGGTAGGAAATATTCCCAATGAGAACGGGAAACAGTCGACGGTTTTTGTATAGTTTAGGAAAGTGGCTGTGGAACGAAAAAGTAGTGTATCTGGTTTTAAAGAGGAAACATTTTTCGCAGATTCTTGAAATTTTCTGAGACGCTGAGTCGGTTAATACTTCATATTAATTTATTTTGCAATAGATGTTGTAAATTTTGTTTTGATTTGACTAAATTATTTTAATAAATTTTATTAAATTATTACGAATTTTACTAAATTTATTGTAACCACGTTATTTTCATTTCATTTTAGTGAAAAATTGGAGATATTTCCAAACTCATCTCACTGATATAATTAATATTATTTAAGTATACTTTTGAGATTTACCAGTGATTTTCAAAATAGAAAGATTGATTTTTATTTTCTTTTACTAATGTCAAAAGTTTCAACAACTGTATAAAATCTTTATTAAAAATTTAAATTTCTTACTTGTGTTTATACTTAAACTAATAGATATATAATTCCATTCATTGTAGCACGTCATAAACTAAATATATAATACACGTGATAAGATAAACTAAAATATTTAATAAATAATTTATAATGATAATCTGAAATCGGCTTCAAATTTTTTATTTCCAGAAAAATTTTTAAATTTTGATTTACCTCTCACGCGAAATTTTTTTTAAATTTCTTTTTGTAAAATTCATTATTTTATGTATTTTTAAAAGCTCCATAGAAATGTTTTTTTTTTTTTTTTAATCGTAGTTAAGAAAATCTATTTATAAATTTTAGTATTTTGTTAAATATGTACTAGGGTATAAGGCTTTTTGGGTTTCATTGTGAGCATCCGCTGCGTATGATTGTTTTGTGGGACTTTTTGCAGGCAGTGGCCTGTGGTGGACTTTTTGCCTTACTTAATGTCATAAAAGAATTTCGAAAATTACCATACCTCCGATTGTTGAATCTAAATAAAGCCTAGAAATTAAACCTCATCGCTTCAATAATGTTAGTCCGAATGCGGAGAACGTTTCTTTGAAAATCGCGTTTTTACTTTTAGTTTCTTTAAACCTTTGATATAATATTTGACACCACATAGATTAACTACTGGAGTATGTTGCATTGCAGAAAGGACTTCATAGTGGGCTGCATTCACTTGCTGCAATGGAGGAAACTCCTTTACTATCCAAACAATCACTCCGGTAGACGTGTGGTGGTACTTTTTTTGTATATATATCTCGCGTTGTTTAACAGTGACTGGGATCGAACTTCCACTCCATTGATCAACACGCTTTTCGAGCCATGTCCACTTCTTATTTCGCTTTTTACAATTTTTTCTGGAACGCTGTGCCTCATCTCACAAAATGTTGAATTGACTTTTGTATTTGCTAGCAATTTTAAATACAATTTATGAAATGATTTCTTTCTAGATTCCTTTTCTGAATCCGAGATTTAATTATACTGGGATGTACACATTAAGATAGATTGCGTACTTCTATACACTGAAACTAGATATGAACCATATATAATGGCCAGAGAGGTAATCCTTCAGCAATCAACTCAGCATAGTTCTGTAATTTTTTCTTAAATTGCAGTGTGATTGGCAAAGCCGACGTTCAAATGTTTGTACAGTAACTCATATTTTTGACTTAACGGAAAACCAGTAAATTGATTGTTTATGTACATTTTGTAGGTCCTATACACAGGTATAGAAGCTTGGAAAGAGAACAAATGTTGCTAATATGTCAGTTATACAACAGTTCAAGTTTTAATTTCCACGCCTGAATCTGCAAAATAAATGTAGAAATTGTGCATATCATTTACTAAGGTTAAAAATTTCGACATCTAGTAGCTCTCTTCTTTCTCTAGTAGCTGCAAAAATTTAACAATTGATATCAACTCACATTTTTTTTTTTTAACTAGAAAAATATGAAATTTTTACATTTTGTATTTTACACGTACAAATAACAAAATTTAAATAGAAATATATATATATATATATATATATATATATATATATATATATATATATATATATATATATATATATAAACTGGTCAAATATTCATTTTAAATTTAGTTTTAATGCCATAAATAAAAATTAGAATAATAAATAAAAGATAATATGTGTGAAATAAGATGAAATCCTACGGAACTTTAAAAAAAATGAATCACATTATTTTATAATGCATATTTCCACTTATGAATTAAACATTTTATATAGTACATTTAATAGAAGGAAAAACTGTCCATTTGTACACTCCTTGTATAATTTAAAATGTATGATAAGTTATGATTTATTTCCCTGTGTGTGTGGTAGTATATGAATATTATTTCTAATTCGATGAAAGAATTGAAATTTTAGTCCTCGTTAAATAGACTGTATTTTGTATTTGTCCTGGTGATAAATTTTATTACATTTTTATGATGTTTAATGTTTTGCATCATACAATTTTCAGTTTAATCGAATTAAAGTTGCAGTTGAATATGAAAATAAATTAAACTTGTATATTTTTTTTATTAAAAATAATTACACCTTCCATTGTCTTGCAAAAACAGTCTATACACAGTCTTTAATTATGAAAAAAAGTGTAATATTTCTTTGTTCTCTGAATCAAGATATTGTATTTAATAGTTAAATTTTTTATATCTGCATAAAGTTTAATTATTCCGGTGATAAATATCATATCTTTCAAATTCAACCCTATAATTTATATATATAATATGGAGATAATATTAAAATATTCATTTGAAATTATAAAATCAAAAATATATTTAAATACGTTTTTATACAGTTTCATTTTTATTCTCAATTTTTGTTTTGAAAGCAGCTGAAGCATTTTTAATGACGACAGTGGCGGCTCGTGATCATCGACTTGTTTTGCCAGGTGAAAAATTGGTCACGGGTTTGTTGCGATTATTTCTCTCTTTTTAATAACTGCTATTATACTGAGTGCATCAACTTCTCTTAAACGTTGAAGATACACTTATGATTTTATTAATATGCTAATTTAAATATATTACATTATAATATACTTTAAACATATTATTAAATTAATAAAAAAACTCTTAAAACAAACACCGAAATGCTATCTTATATCATTCTCATCTAGTGTTGAGGTTTCTTTTCGAAGTCACAATATCTTTTAACAAACGCTAGACTCAAATCATTTGTGTAACAACTATTTAATAATTAAAAAAATAAGTTTTTTATACATTTGTTGTGATTGAGAGCATTCAATATATAAATGTCACTTTGTTCAATTTAAAATCTTTTCACCGAAAAAGTTAAGCCATAGCTCGTGAAATGATCTAACTTCTGCAGTACGCTAAATTCATTTCAGTGCAATGGGCCAGATTACCAGAAAAAAAAAAAAAATTTGGTATGTCGCTCTATGCTCATTTTTTCCTTATTAGTTATAATTCCAACTTTACTTACTGTTAAGCAGTCAGCGGAATTCACTGGAACTAACTTTAGCGATTTGGCCTTTGACTGTTCGTGGATTCGTTTCCCATGTCTTGCATGGATTTTTTGTGGTTCGGAATCTACTTTAAACTATCTTTGTCGTCTAATTTAATAGTCTATGTCGAATTTAGCTATTTTGTTTTAAATGTGACCGTGGATTAACACAATAATTAAATCTCAAGATTCTTCCCCTGAAAGTAGAATGGAACCATTGAACTGAAGGTAACATCAGTCTAATGTAATGAATAGCGCTAACTTTTTTTAACTCTATTTTCAAAAATAGATTTGTTCAAAACTTATTTTTGCACCATGGAATGAAGTTTCGTATGTAAATCGGCTTAAAACAAATATAAGACTTGAATGTTTGGAAATTCTCTTTAAGAAGTTATTAAATTATAAAATCAGGACTCTTCACGTTCCAATGTTCCGATCTAGAAGGCAAATAGTTAGCACTTTGGCTTTCGGTTCAACAGTTCGTAGGTTCAATTCTCCCCTCAGACGTAGGTGTTTTTAGTGGTTTAGAATCAATTTTAAACATGACATAAACCACTAAAAACACCTACGTCTGAGGAGAGGTCCCAGATTAATCCTCGTGTTCAAGAAGTGATTCTTGAGTGACAAACTTCGTTACAAAATATTTCCGATTGGAGTCGTAATGGGAAAAATCAAAAACTTGTTTATTTCGTTGGATATCATTTGACTGGAAATTACAATAGTGAGGAAGAGTATATTTGTCCATTGTATTGAACCGAAAATATAGACATGTATGTGAGGATAAAATATTGTAATTTCGAATATTTTGCACAATTTGTTTGAAAATTAGTATATGCATGGAATGTTAATAAATTACAACAGATTTTCAAATCGTACTATTTTTTTTAGAACTTATTTTAAAAGGGATTTTCAAAAAAGATTTATAAAATTATGCATATTTAAGGTTAATTACCTCTTCTTCCTAGTCTTAATAAAAAATGATTGGGAACGATATTTTTAAATTCTGTTTTGAGATTTTTTGTTATTAGCACGCTTTCAAATTATATTTCGGGCCCGAACATAATTGTTATCTGGAAATCTGTAAAACCTTGTTTATAAGCTAAATGCTGAAGAAAATTTGGATTTGTATAAAATCAAAATAATTTTTCCAATTTTGTACAAACGAAGCGTACATTCTCTAATATTATTTAATACCGGTTTCTTTGAGAGGTCATTTAGTGACATGCTTTCAGGGCTTTGTTCCTAATCAGAACTGAGACCAAAGTCTTCAAATTTCTGGGACCTCAAAAATACCACATTCTTTAACCCATATATGCATCGAAAATATTTTCTTATTGCCTAATAGCGAAGACAGTATGAGTTGTGTAATCGATTCTTTAAAACTTTCTTTCTTAAACAATACACTGCTATTGTTTGCGAAATTGGAATAATCCAATGCAACTGAGATTCCTTATAATTGGCTTTTATATCTGAATCCAAAAGATATTTAAACAAAATTCTCTGCATAATTTTAAATTCCAATGTAATTTATTACAACAATAAAACAAATACTGCGCTTTATGATATATTTAAATTTTTATAACACGTTTTCCAAATCTGCTTCTGTGTAGCCCATTTATAAAGTACAGTTTGAATGATTTGTAGAATTTAATTGCATGTTTTATTACTTTCTTTTGGTATACAATGATTAGAAAGTGTGCTAAGTAGAGAGTTACGAAAAATCAATTGGATTTCCTTTTTTTTTAATGCCCTCCCCCCTTTTTTTCTGGTCATCTTTTCAAGATGGGTCTTTATTTTTTTCAACTCTTACGAATTATCATTTCACACTTTCAATATTTATTTATTTATTATCTCTTCAATTTTTGTATTTATTTAAGTGATAAATTTTTGACGTTTTCAGATTAATATATTTAGTTGTCTTATCTTTATATGCACACAAACCATTTTTCTTCTAAAATAAGTTGTTTTAAAAATATACTATAGAGATTATATGTGCATTTAAAATGTCTTAAACCTGAAGAAATAAAAATTATCGAATAATTATGATGTATGGTAAAAAAATAAAAGCATTTTATAACTATTTTTGTGCAACGATTATTTTTTGATTTCAGAATTGTGTTTTACAACTTATAATACCTACTTTTTTCCTTTTTACTGGTCACATTTACGCATAGATCATGTCATTTGATCAAATTTTAAAATTATGAATTGGTTTCATGACTTATTAATTGTGTGAAAAGGTCTAGCTTTGGTTAAATTCTTATTGGAATAATCAAAATACCACAAAGTAAAAATCTGGGATCTGAAGGATTTGCGCTCTAGACTTTCATTTCACAATATGCGAGTTCGATTTTTATCTCAAAAACGTGAATGTTTGTTGGGAATTCACTTTAAATCTGTGTTTCATAACCTTTTTTGTGCCATGTCCCACCTAAGCCTTTCTAAAATTCTTATGCCCAACCATGTAACATATACATAATTTTTAATATTAAAAAACTGAATTTTTCACTTAAATGATAGGTTTAAGGAAGCCATCATTAGGAAATTTTCAAAACGTAATGAAAAACTAAAATTAAATTCGAAATAATTTTAATAAAGATTTTTCTATAATAAATTAAATTTTTAGTCCTTGCGCTTGATGCTTGCTGCACAGAGATCTTATGTTAGGTTCCAATTTGGTTAGCTTCAGACTCAGTTCTCCCCGTTGTGTTATATTCAGACTATCTTTGTTTTTTTTTTTAACCAGTAAATCATTTACAGCATTAAATCCACATTCAGCTAAATATGAAGACTGAAACAGTAACTCAGTTTTCTTGCACATTTAGTTGAATTATGATATTTGATTTGTTTCCTCACAAAGCTATGCCATCGCCCCATATTAAATAAAGTTTTAACTGACTCATTATTCTGCATTTCTGCGACTTGATACTGAATATTTGATGTATCAAACAAATCCACTAACGTTGGCTGCATCATCCATGTTGGAAAATCAATTTGTTTTAAATCAGAAAATCCTTATTTTAAATCAACTGATTGAATTTTCAGATGATCGACAATAACAAGTAAAGCAGTACCATTTACTTCAGTTTTGGAGCCAATGAAACTGTTTTCAGTTTCAGTTGTTAACATATTTCTGACATAACTAAATGTGAGTGATGCAATCAAATATCTTCACTTTTGCATCAACAAGAGTTTTATTTGTTCCTTGAAGTTGCTTATTTAATATATTTAGTTTTTCAAAGATATTGGCTAAATAACTCACAAATGCTTTACCATCGATTTTTAACAGATACTTCATTTCAGATTTGTCGCTTAAAATATCACTAAGAGTATCAAACAGTTCCATAAATCTTTTCAAGCAGCTCCCTTTAAAGAGCCATCTTACTTCAGTTGTGAAATAAAAATCTTGAATGGTCTCCATTTTGTTCTTCATAAAATAGCTTGAAGAGATCCTTCACATCTGGCATTAGATTTAATAGGATTGATACACTATATTACTGAAGATAGTACTTCATTTTGAACAGGCGAGATGTTGTTAGCTATAAAGTTTTTCCTATGAATAACGCAATGCACAAGAATCATTTCTGGATTCTCATCCTTCATCAATTTTAAGAAGCCATTTTTCTTGTCCATCATATTAGGTTCATCATCTGCAGCACAAGATGTTATATTTTTCATTGATATATTATTGACATCTAAGTAGTTTTTTAGCTTATATATATATCTTTGGAGGTATTGGTGTTTTCTAATCTCTTACAGAGCATTTCTTCAACAAAATGCCCTTTATCAATATATCTTTCGTAATTTATCAATACTGCCTCATTATCTATCAAAGTTGATTCATCCATTTGCACTGAGAATTTTCTTGTTTTCAGCTTTTCAACAATTTTTTTTTTCAATATCTTCACTATTTCGTCTATTTTTCCGATGACTATCGATACTAAGTGACATAGCTTTTACATCTTTTTCAAACACCGTTTCAGAAATGCTGATATTGACGGTTTTAATAAATTCTCTCCTATAGTATGATTTTTTCCCCCAGATTGAGCGATGAATAAAGAAATTTGATTACTAGCCTCAAGAATATTAATGAGTTGAAACGTGAGCAGTAAATACGGACTATACTGTTGTCCTTTTTTCAAAATTTTTCTGTAGAGTTTGAAAGTAATTCAAATCTGAATTAATATACGCGTTAAGTTTTGCCCTTTCAAATGCTCCTCAAAACGACCTCGTTTCATTGATTCGTTGGTCAAGCATAAAAGACAAAAAGGAAACCTCTCATCATGGACAGCAAGTATGAGCCCAAATTTTAAATATTCCTCCAAATATTGAACTTTTTTCTTGCTTGCATCACTTATTTTACTATGGGCTGAAAGAAATATATATAACATCAATTAAAAACTAAGTGTATTTGTTAAAATTAATTCAATGTGACAGAGTAAACGTATATATTAAAATGCACATTTATTTAAATGTATATAAACACATTTAGCGCACGACCACGTTTAAATAACATTTTTCGACATATGTCGTGTCGAGTTCATTTTCGAATTGCCTCCTTAACAATCAAATTTACCCCCCTCTCCTGTGGGGCGTGGGTACCACGTTGGGAAACACTGCTTTAAATCTTAGGTGCCGACTGAATGCCTTGTAACCGTAGAGCGACAATCAGACCTAATCTTTAAGAAATATATACAGCTGTCTGAATGATAGTGTACACATTTAATTTTTAACAAAAGATTAGAACCGACTTTGTGAAGAATTTATTTTTGAGTATAATTTTATGGTATAGTTGTGTTTTTCCTGAATTTGTTTGACAGTACACGTCAAAATATTGAATTAATTATTTGCTCTTTTTTTACACTCATGTAAACTTAGGATCTACGTGCCGAATAAAAAGAAACTACTGCATATTGTGATCACAAGATATCTCTATAATTACTTATGGTGCCTAAATTTAGTTTAAAAATGTGTAACTTTAATATTGACATTTTTAAAATTTTAGCAAAATTAGTCTTAGAAATAATGCACAGAAACTATTCAATTAACTCTAATTTGAAAGAATCTGAGATTTATAATTTTCTATAATTCTATATATATATATATATATATATAAACGTATAAATCATATCTTTCTTAAGGCTTGTTTTTGATACGAAATTATTTGTAATTTCTTTAAAATATATTTAATGTGTCTAATTTGGTTGTTGAATTGGTATGATAAAAACAATGCATGAAATGTGTAAAACAATTCGTCCATATTTCAACAATTTTATGTGCAAAAATTAGTTTTTGTAATAAAGTAGGTTTAGAAAAAGATGTATGTAAATTGAAAAGGCCTTGAAATGAAACATTTTGATTTAGACATTAGCTCTTTCCTTTGACATTTAAGTGCGCAGCATTTAAGGGTGTACTGAACAAGTTTTTACTTAGAAACTCAATGATATTTTTATTTGCGTTAAATTTATATTTTATGGATTTTACGTAATGAACGCGTACAAGGAAGTTACTTTTTTCTTACATTATGTCTAGTAGAAACTTTCCTTTTCAATTGTATAAATAGTTTACATTGTTGCTTGTATAGAAAATATAACTTTTATATACGCTTGAATCAACATTGCTGATTTAGAGGTTGCGTGCTCGTATTCCCCTTAACAAGAAGTTTTCAGTTATCGTATATGTATTATAGTATTATGATATGATGAATCTGTTCATTTGTATTTTTTAACACGTATATTTACTGACTTTCAATAAGTGAATATTAATTCTGATTTTATATATTTTCTTGTTTTATTGTACTCGTAAAAATTTCATGTTTATGAATGTAATAAAATTTATTTCTTTATATATCGTAATTGTAGTGCACAAAATATTAACTTAACTATTATTAAGGATTTTAAACCTTACCCTTTACATCTAAATGACCTCAAATTAAATGGTTCGTGTGTTCAATTCCTACTTCAGTCATTGATGTTTTGTAATGTTTCAGAATTCTCTGTAAACTGTAGCTCTCAGTCGGATTAACCCTCGTGTGTAAGGAAGTAAGGGACAAACTAACCTTTCCATTGGTATTTCCTGAAACAAACATCAAAGAAAGTATATTGCCAATTGTTGATACGATACCCATACCGCATCGTTTCCCTGCACGCATCAATACCTTACTGCGCAAAACGGTTGTAACGGGACTCTTTCAACACTCCTTAGAAATAGCTTGCTCACTGAAGCATAATATTACCTGTTAAAGAAGTAAAGCGAAGCAAATATATCTTTTTACCAAAATTAATTTTTGTTCCCGGAATACCTCATAAATAATGGCAATCAAGGTAAATATTTCGGAAAAGTTCTGTGGCTGGAATGTACATTATTTATGTTAAACTTCTCAACCCTTCCAACATTTTGGAACATTTTTTTTACACAGTAAATTTTATTTATAATATCCCCTTAGTAGTAACCCCTCAGGGAGTTTACTTTCTTTAAGTAAACATGGGTGTCACAATCCCGAGGTACCCAAATGATCTGTCCCCTTTCTTTTCTTCTCTCCTCTTCTACTTTTTTTTCCTTTTCTCCCTCAGTGTGGTTGCTTCTTATGAGGTTGAAGGCTCCCCTAAAGTAGCTGTCGCCACTCTGTTGCAATTAGCTTCTCTTGGAGACTAAATCACCCACGTGTTTGTCGTGCGTGGAGACCAGTGTCCCTGAAAAAGAGGCTCCTGGTAATTGAGGCCCCCAGAGACAAACACATTACTTTGGCCTCTGCTTCAGGTAAACGGGAGGCGTGTTGTGGTCCTCATCACGTCAATCGGCTTTATGGATCAAGTGATTGGTACCGGTACTGCTGGATCACTCGTTAAGGTGCAGGCCATTTCAGGGATGTACTGTGAGCTTATAGGATCTGGCTAGCACTGGTGCTGCTGGTCTGCATCCCCTTGTTGGACTCGGTTGTTGGTGGTGCGGTCAGGTTCACAAATTTTAAATAGTTATGGAAATTAACAATTCCCCATTCCTACCGGAGCAAGAATTGTCTAATTTAAGTTTTCTTTGTCAAAAGAAAGGAAGGCTTATTTACTTCAGTTTCTCCCTTTCTTATTTCAAAAGGGATATCAGGAATAATAGGTGAAGTTAAGGGTATACAGAAGATGCATTCAGCTTATTGAGGCTGCATTTGAAACTCAAGCAGCCATTCTGGCAGACATGAAAACATTAACTAACTTGGAAGTGACAGTATCACCTCATAACCTTAATTTTCTCGTGGCGTTGTCTCAGCAAGGGATCTATTATATTCGCCGACGGATGAGATTGTAGAAAATTTACAGAATCAGAAGGTCTGGCGTAAGACGCATTGCGATCAGAAGAAATGGAAACGTTATTGAAACTGAACATTTCTTTCTGACTTATGCAATGAAGTGACGTCACTGCTTCTATAGTCTACCAGTCAGTTATTTTATCTAGTATTGACTACGGATGTGTAAAATATGGATCTGCTAGGTCTTCAGTTTTACGCAGAATGGACACTGTTCATCACTCTGCATTGAGAATATGTTCAGGTGCATTCCGCACATCATCCGTCCAAATTATATGCAATTTGTCAACAATTGTCTTTAGACCTGAGACGAATGCAGCTCTCAGTTACTAAAAGCAAGGTTATGTCTGACAGACAACATCTTTTACGATCCTTGGCTTTTACTCCTGCACTAAAGCGATTGTATGATGCTCGCTCTTATAGCATCCAAACTTTTCTCACTCGAACTAAAAGTTATCTTTTGTTGACTGACCTATGTGGTGTCCGTTTCATTAAAACCAATTTACTTTCATATCCATCTTGGTATGATCCACAGATATCTATAATTAATACCTTTACTCAGTTTCGGAATTGGCGTAGCATGTCCTCTTTGGACCTTGCGCCACAAAACCCAACCCAATTAATCAGTTTCGGAAATCGGACACAACTCCTAAGTTTTTTTAACAGCTTTTCTCATCACATCGCTGCCATATTTACTGCTGAAGCAATGGTAATACGCTAAGCGCTTTAGCTCGTGAATATAGAAAATTATAATTAAATATGCGTATATACTGACAGTTTGAGTGTTATAAAAAAGTATTAGAAATTCGAACACTAATAATCATCCTGTTATGTCCAAAATTTTCCAAACTATAGGTTCCCTTGCTGGCAAGGGATATGATATCAAATTCTGTTGGATCCCAAGTCACGTAGATCTTGAGGAAAATGATAAGGCTGATGCAGCTACTAAATCTGCATCGTCTGTACTTCATCCATCTGTCCCTCTTATAGAAGTGAAGGTTGTTAAAAAATTTGATTATTCTCTCTGGCAGGAGTTATGGAATATTCAGGTCTCCAACAAACTGCGTGCCATTTCCTATATACACATTGGAAAAACATGAAAAGCTTACAATGAGAAAAAGTAAAAATTGTATTTCATCTAAATTAAACTATCTTGCTCGTAGATTTCTTTTGTTTGCGTAAAAATTTTAAGTGGGAGTACATACATATGAAGGGAAACTTCTCTATATAATTTCTGATATTCTTAGATTATTCAGGTGTTTATGCGAAATGGAAATAACTTAGATTCATTATGAATATTTTACTAATATGGCCCTAGAACATTATTGACTTATAATACAGTTCAAATCGACTTGCAAGTCGAATCCTACATGTGTTGAATAGTGTTTAGAGGAATATTGTACTACTTTTTATTGAGATACAATGAAAGTTCCGGGAAAAGTTCTGATTAAAGATAAATATACTGGACTAGAACGCTCTAAAATAAACCTTAACAGTTATGTTGAAGTCGAAACTGCGGGGAAGGAAGTTGTTTCACTTCATCTTATTTATCAAACCAGGATTGGACAACTCTTGTGTGAATAAAAGCATCATGCCTGTAAAAAATTCAATCACTTGTAGGAAACTTAATTTGCGTCATAAAATGGACCTAAGATTGGCTACATTTTCTCTTCACTTTTCCCTAATTATCTTTTCTTTTAAATTTAAGATTGGCCAACAGTAAACCACAAAATGGTGCCCATGAAATATATTTTCGTTCTTGGCAGTTTAAAGGAAACAATAAGACTTACGCTTATGGGTGTATCCTCTAGAAAAAAATAAAAATTTGGATGTTCAGTCACATTTGCTCGAGACAGCCGGTCTCCTGCAATTTGGTTTCTTTAAATTCTAACATTTTACACTTGGCGTACACCAACGCACTTTATATTACCATAATATGCTCTTACATTAAAAAAAACAAACACACTCTGGTAATTAGGATTTTAATGTCTACGAAGTGCATTCTTAAATGGCACTTTCATTCACATGTGTTTCCATTATTTTGATAATCTCCTGTAATGAAAAGAAATAACTAACAGTGTTCCTGTAACTCCTGAAAATTGATTCCTTTTTTTTTTCCCCTGAGCTTTGGATATTGAAATGTTGAAATAATTTCTATAAATAATGGTGAATAATCCAGGAAAATTTTTATTTCTTCTTTAGATACTTCTTTTTTAGAGAATGTTTATGATTTTACGAGTTATTGATAAGTCTTTATTCAAATTATTTTGAAGTTCTAATGAAATGGACTAAGGAGAATTAAAATATTAGATTCTGATGTCTATACTGAATATAAGCATGACCAGCAAAATGCAAGCAAAGCTTGTTGAGGAACAGAAAACATTGTTGGCAACTTGCTTTGGCCTCGGTTAAAATCGTGAATCGATGGTATTATAAAATTAGTCTGAAATCATAAAAACCTCATTTCCAGTTTCTTGAATGTGATTGGTAACTCACCATAACGTATATTATTTGTATTTATACTTAATTGGAATCGATGTCTTTGATTTCAAAATTTATTTTCTTCTATTTTAAGTTTAGCTTGATACTATGTAGCCAATTGAAAAATCGATTAAGGATAATAAAGGATAAAGAAAGATTATTTAAAGAACTTCTTTAAATAATAATGTTGGATATAAAAATTGTTAAATAGAAATGGAACTTTTTAAGTTACGTTTTCATAAAAGGAATTAATGCGTGATTGTAATTTGAGAATTTCATTTGAAATCAAGAATTCTTTCAAATTCAAATGTTAATAAAAATTCCAAGATTTTGCAATCATCTGTTTTTATGAAAAGTCATTTTACGAAAACAATATTTTACAAACTTATAAAATTTTCATTATTTAAAAAAAATTACACTTAAATATTCTGACATATTAGATTTTACTGAAGCAATATGATCATTAATTCAGAAGTATGGTGAATACTTAACTTATCAGTAATTAATTATCAAATTAATATACATGTATATTATGTACTTATATCTAAATATAATTTTCCAATTCTTTAATGCAAATTTAGAAAATATTATGAATAAAGAGCATTGAAAAAGAATTCTTAAAAACTAGAAATTATTTATGAATAAGTTAATAGAGTAAAATCAACCACTACATTCACAGGAATAAATAAGAGAAATATCCAGTGGGTTTTCTAAATACTTTATGAAATAGTTATGATGTGTAGAAATTATGCTTTGGCTTCTTAAATAAATACTAGACATTTTGTTGCATTTTTTTTATTGTATTTCTAAGGGTCATATTTTTGTTTATTTGAAATTATTTTTTTAGAGTATATATAAACTCTTTGTTACATTTTTCGTTTAGATTAATACTTTTTTTTTTTTTTAATTTATTGGATGAAATGTGTATGCGAAGAATATCTTCGCGTTCTTTACCTGGCATAAAAACTGACTTTAAGCTTTTTTTTTTTATTACGGATTATATTAACTAGTTACTAAATGTAACAGAATTATTTAAATTTAGTGACTTGTTACTTAATTGTTGCATTTAATTTAGGAAAAAATTTACTTAATTAAATTTTTAAAGAACTGAATTTCTAATTAAACTCTACCTAAATTTCCAAAGAAAATGTACCCGCATTGGTATGAGGTATCAGAAAAATTGCAAATCTGAATATTGATTGATATGACTAGGAAATTTATTTAAATTGTTAATTATTTTTAATATCGGTGATAAAGAAATGAATAAAAAAGTATTCATTACATTATTCTATGACATGAAACATTTCATGCTTAAGTCCTTGAATTGTGATAAATGTTGAATCAAGCAATTAAAGTAAAATCCAGAAACTCTTTTGTCATTCTATATTGTACTAAAATTAAATTATTAGAATTCGGGATTCTGTTTTAAAAGAATTTCATTACTTAGAAGAATTAAAAACAATAGTACTAAGAAAATTGTCTGAATTCAAAATTATATTTTAGATTTTGATCTTATTAATGATAGAGTATATTCTTCTAATTTTCGACAAATTGATAACATTACTTTCACTTATGTAAAGTAATTTATTTGATTTTGATGTTCTCTTGTGATCAAAATATGAACTTTGTGCAAAAAGCAATTTGATAATGGAAAATTTAAAAAAATCATTTGATTGTAATAAAACATGTCATTGGTATCAGGTATGAAACAAGATGTTTCATATGTTGACGTGGAAATGTATTAAGCTTTAATTCTGGTTCCAGGTAAAAATATCATTTTTATTTAGATGAACAAAAACAAAAAAGCAGTATATAAGAATGGAAAAATTCAGTACTCTGCTTAATAAAATTAAACTTGAGATTAAAAAAAAATAATAATAAATTCTGTTGATCTATATGCTTTCAAAAATTTTAAGATAGATCACGTAAAAGAAACTGAAAAAACTGAAATTAAATTAATTACAAGAATAGTGAAACATTTGTCATCGAGCTTCAGAGAAATGTAAATATGTATTAAAATAAAAGATTATTGTGAATTGTAAAGTAAATGATTCTGGAATATGCAAGCCACAATCTGGTAGCCGAAGGAATGATTCACACTCTTGCTTTCAGTTCAACCCTTCATGGGTGCGAATCACACCTTCAGCTTGGATGTTTGTAGTGGTTGAGAATCCACTTTAAATCGTAGGTCTCGTTAATTAGCCCTCGTGCATAAAATGACCCTTGAGCGACAAACTAACAAACAATCCCGAATATGCGTGTGATGGTTGAGTTGTTCTAAGAGTTTAAGAAAATAAACAGAAGAAAAATACTTTTTTAAATTATAATAATTAAAAAAAAAGTAAAAAATATAAGTTGAAACTAATTATTTATAGTTATTTAATTTTAATACAAATAGTTTTTATATTTATTGTTTTATAAATAGAAATGCTACCCAAGTTTTTTTTTTGTTTTGTTTAACTGCGATAGTATGTAAGGAAAGAGTGAGATAAAACATTGAGTTCTGGGATTTTATAACTTAAATTTGAATATGATTGTAATTTTTGGTAATATCTTTCATTTTTTTTTGTCGCGGTGCAATAAAATTGAATGGTCCTGAATAAAATGCGCGAATATTTTAATTTTAGTCTGAAAATCTGTTATTTTTAAAGACGTATTGCATTTAGTATTGTGATTTTATTCTTGTTGATATTTTCTATATTCTAATTAATAAATCCTTGCATATAAATAAGTTTTGTTACACTTCAAAATACTTGTCTGCTTATTAGACTTTTCTATCGCCCTCATTCTAGAAAGTGTACAAATGATTTCATGAAATTTAGGCCAGTTTTGCTATAATGAGTTGTCACGCACACTTGAGTTAATTACACCCAAAACTTTTGTTCCGTAGCATTTTGTTCTCTATTTAATTAGTTCTTAAAACATTTCAACTCCTTTGTTTTACCCTAGATCTTGTATTTTAAATTTATAGAGGAGGGCCGGGAAAAACTTTATAATTTCTCTTTCACCTCTGTCTAAATTATTAAATCAATTTAGTATTAAAGCCCAAATTACCTCTTTTTAAGAAATGTTCTCAGATGCTGTTCTGAAGTTTAGAAATCTCAAAGTTTAAATTTATATGATCTGAATTCCTTTTGATTTTTATATTTGAAATTTATTTTAACACAAACTCTGAAATCGTTTGTCACATTTAAAATTCACAAAATTTAAATTTGTATACTTGAAAGACTGAATTGATTTGAATTCAGATAATTTGATATGATTTTGATTCAATTTCGGAAATAATTGTGGAAATTCATACTTCAACTTTAGAGGTTAGAAGTTTAGTGGAAGAAAAATTTCGCTTAATTAGGACTTTGCAAGTTTTTTTCCCCCCAAGTCCTAATTTATAAATTTTTGTTTATGAAAATTTACCTGCTAAATGATTATAGAGTCCTTATTTGAATTTTTTAAAAAGACTAATTATATTAACATTTTTGCAATGTAAACTTTAAACATGTCTTTAAAATAATTGTAAATATTTTAATAAATCTTTAATGTGTTTTAAATGTTTATTATTCAAATCATAAGTAGCACTGATATTATCGAAACTTATCCTGCAAAATGATAATCTGACACCAGTTGAATCAATCGTGTACTACAAATTCATGATTTGATATTTCATATTTTAATAAAGTTGTAATGTGGTAGTGCAATTTAGAAAGTCTAAGTATTTCGAAACCCAAATGTAGGTCGATGACTAAGTAGGCCGGGGGTTGCAGAATCATTTCTCAAGAACCAGACTACCCTCGTTATTGTCGTTTCGGTATAAACTTGTTTCATGTTGTTGAAAAGAGTTTCTTTAGTGGATTAGGGTGGTCATTTAAAAGTGATACTTACATTTATTAAGTGAGTATTATATGAATTAAATAAATGATGTATACACCCAATTCTTGAACTTTTTGCATAAAAAAGTGAATGGCCATGTAATTTTCTTTTATTGAAGGCGAAACTTAAATCGTGACTATATTATTTTAAAACGGCTTACTTTTTTTATTTATAGCATTAATACTTGTTTATATTTATTACTATCGGAATACTATTTAAAAATATCTCGTGACTAGGCATTTTTTCTTCATCAGTTTATTTTTTGCTCTTGTCTGAAATTTCAATAGTCCTTTAATATTTTTTAATACTTTAAGAATTATATCTTCAAGATATTAAATGTTTTCTATTTAATGTAAAATTAAAAATGTAATTTTTCGGAACTTAAATTGATATTTATTCTGTGAATTCTTGAAATCCGTGCCTCCTTTTTTTTCCTAGAAAACTAAAACTCTTTTATAAAGTGACAAGTACACCAATGATTTTTTTTCATATTAAAACTTTATTAACATTCTTGCAATTTAATTCCGAGTTTTTATACCAGGAATTTTAAAATTAAAATTTTGTATAAAAAGTAAAAGTATCTTATTTTTCTGAAAAATTATTTAAGAAACTACTACTTTGTTCAATAAAACAAAGTTGTTTCCTGTGTTGCTTTATTTTTATTGAACATTAAATACGCAAACTTGTGCTAACTGAATTTTATTTATTTAAAATAGAAACTATTAAACATGTGTTCTAAAACTCAATTTTAATCCTTATTCGACTGTTACCGGAAATGTTTATGCTGTTATGAAGCAGTGGACATTATAAAATATAAAATTCCCATTATTTAACAAATATTAAAGTATTCAAAGATTATTTAGTAATTTTCCAATCGCGCGCATTTTAAATATAAATAAAAATTGTTTTTTAAATCTTGTGCAAATATTGTTTTGCAAAGTGTATATTTTAAATCTGTCCGATAATTGGAGTGCTTATAACAAAGTAAATAAATGTGATTTTCCTTTAAAAAATATATTGCTGTACCTACTAATTCCGGTTGAAAAGTATCTTCTAACAGGGATTAATGTAAAACTTCATTACAAAAATATAATTCTGATGTGTAATACCATTTTTTGAGCGGTAAAAAAGGTCATTAATTACACTTCTATTGACAAAGTCTTCACCCATGATAATGGTAATTGCTTAGGCCACTCAATAAAATTTACTTCTTTTGTTATAGTAAATTAGTTTTGTTATAAGAACTTAGTTTCAACTGTTATACTTAAATTTCTGATGGAAAGAAATGTATTTTAAGTATATCTAAAAATATTTTAAGAAAATTAAAGACATATCATTTATGAAATTTCAGATTATCTGAAAATCTTTTTGATTTTTACATTTATGTATGGGGAGAGAAGAGTTAAAAACCATTAGTATCATGCTGTAATTTGCTAAATTGGCCATTGTTGTCTGAAAGCAAATGGCTTATAAATTTTCATGCTTATAATTTAGTACTGTCTGGTTGGTTGATTGGGTTTTGTGGCGCAAGGTCCAAAAAGGACAAGCTGCGCCAATTGGTACTGTCTGTTCCAATTCCGAATATTAGCGGTTGAAGAGAACAATTCGGAAACAATAGTAGCTTTTGCAGTTTTTAGAAGATCATTTGATGGATATTGCTATGTTCCTTCAGGGGATTCTGAGAAATATTATTTTCTAACGTTTTATTGCTGTTTGTGATGTATTTAATGTCAAGTCTTGGAAACTGAAGAATTCGAAAATTTCATAAAATGTACGTTTTGATTGAAATTGAAGTTAATTAAGCTAATGTATTTTTTTTAATAACTCTAAAGGTGTCTTAAAATAGTAATTTTGTTAATGATTTCTAAAAAACACATTTTTGAAATGGTTTCTCCATAATAAAATTGACTTTTTTAAATAAAAGGGCTGAGAAGATAGTTTTAAGGAAATTTTACTTTTCGTCAAAAAATTCTTCGATATTTTCCTAAACTTACATGATTTGCCCATTAATTTGAATCACACCATTTAGACATAGTTTTATACATTGTTTCTTAATCTCGTTATGCAAGAATTAATGCGCATATTTATACTTTTCTTTTATATAAATGACACAGGTTTATACTCAGTTGTAGACGATATATCCTTAATCAAATCATCAAAAGTATTTTAATAGAAAATATTTTGTTTTACTCTTATAAAATACTCACTTTCATGTTGACTTCAGCACTTCAACTTGCAGTGAAGATTGTTTATTTTAATAATTGTCATAAAATGCTGTTTAAAATTAAGTATGTCCTTTAATTTAAATAATCTTCTTACAGTTGTGTGTGGTAGTTATTTCATTTTTTCGCCAATATTGGAAATATTTTTATTCTTAAACTTTATTTTTGAATCAAAAATAGAATTGAGATTCTTAAGAGATTCTTGCATGATGGCATATACACAATGAAGCTATGTGCATTATTGGGAATATTTACTCCTCCAACACAAATTCTGATTTTTATACTAAGCATGAAAAAAGAACTTATGAATTTGAATGTTAATGAAGGAAAAAAATTGCTCTTTATATAAAAGTTAAATTAATATTTCTTTAACCAAAGTAGGCAGTTGTGCACTAATTTTATTTAAAAATTAAAAAAAAAAATCATAGTTAACAAGATGGAATCCACTTAAAAGTGTAAATGCACTGCTGGCCACCGTAAATGCAACATTCTGAAGGAAGCATGCAAATAACTTGAAACTTACAACATGGATTAGCGGAGGTGAGATACGCAACTTGCAGTATGCAAATGATTAGAATTTCAGCGCAGAAGCACATCACGCGTACCTGTGGCGCTATTTAAGGTTTTGACGATTTCAAGTTCTGCAATTGTGTTTTTTTCTTGCTGTTTAAAAAAAAAAGATCAATTATGTTTTGTAGAAAACAGCGATCATTTTTTGATCAAATATCCGAGTTCGACAGAGGAAAGACAGTGGCTTACCTAGATTATGGATTGTCTTTCAGGGAAATTGGTTGTCGTGTTGGACGAAACCAAACAACTAATGCGCAAATATGTGTTGAATGCAGGAGGGTACGACGGACCGACGTGTTCGATCGCATCCACCTCAGTTCACAACTTCACGTGATGACAGGCAAATTGTGCGCCTGGGAGCGACGGACCGCTCAGCCACATCACGAACCATAACACAGCACATTCAGTCTGTAATGCATCATCCACAGTGTCTGCGCATACCATTCGGCACCGTTTACAGCAGAGTGATCTGATCGCAGGATGTTTTTTGCTTCGTCTACCCTTGACGCTGAACCACAGGCTTCTCCGCCGCCAATGGTGCGATGAAAGAAAGATGTGGACCCCAGAATGGAATGAAATTGTCTTTACTGGCCGATCACACTTCTGTCTGCAACATGATGATGATCGCATTCGAGTCTGGAGACACCGTTAAAAAGGATGCGGAACAGCTGCGTTATGCACCGCCTCATTGATCCTACACCGGGTATTTTGTTTTGGGGCGGTATTGGATATCACTCTCGTATTCCTCTAATACGCATTGTCAGTACTTTAAA
Source organism: Latrodectus geometricus (assembly GCA_026290005.1). Classification (NCBI taxonomy): domain Eukaryota; kingdom Metazoa; phylum Arthropoda; class Arachnida; order Araneae; family Theridiidae; genus Latrodectus; species Latrodectus geometricus. The sequence goes on from JAPDSC010067202.1 coordinate 1,265,560, forward strand.
CAACCAGCGCTACATCTCCGAGTTATTGGAGCCAGTTGTCTTTCTTTACCTTCAGGGCTTGCCCACAGCCATATTTCAACATGATAATGCGCGACCACACGTGACACGCATCAGGGCCGGCGCTAGGGGTGGGCAAGCCGGGCCCCTGCCCGGGGCGGTAACCTTAGGGGGCGGCAAATTGGCCCTTAAATTAAATTTCTCAAACTTTTAACATTTTCTCTTTTTAAAATAATTGAGTTTTGACCCATGATATACTAAACTTTTTTTTTAAATGAATCATATTTTTATGCATTAAAATATTTGGAATCAAACCCCTAACACCCTGTATATATACAGTGTGTACAGTGTGTTTTTTAAACATACAGCAAAAATTTGTTTCGAAAATACAGGGCGAACAAAATTTTTGACAAGACGGTCGAAGATTTAGCGCTCTTCATTATTTGAGAAATATGAAAAATGGTGAAAAAGTCATGCGTAACTGGTTAGTTTATTCAACTACTAAAGACTGTGTTTATTGCTTTTGTTGCAAACTTATTGGTTCTACTTTAAGTTCCCTTTCTATTGAGGTTTTAAAGATTGGAAGCACCTCGCTATGACTTTAAATCAAAATGTAACCTCTAATAAACATATCGAAAGTCAAAAGTCTTGGATTGAATTAAGTCATAGAATACAGTACTCTAAAACGATTGACAGTCATTCACAAAGACTTATTACCGCATAAATAAATTATTGGGGCGAGGTGCTTCTACGAATTGTTTCAACAATAAAAATGCTTGCTAAAAATTGTTTAGCCCTCCAAGGTACAAGTGACAAACTTTACGATTTCGGTAACGGTAAATTTTTACAAATAATTCAATTACTTGCTCAGTTTTATCCAGTAATGGAAGAGCATATCCGCAGTGTTTAAAAAAGAAGAAGCTAAAGTGCACTATCTCGGAAAAGAAATTCAAAATGAATTGGTTATTCTTTTAGCTGAAAATATAACATCTCATATTATTACTGATATTAAAAAAGCTAAATATTATTCAATAATTCTAGATTGCACTCCTGATATCAGCAAGATCGAGCAAATGACAGTTTTAGTAAGGTCCATAGATCCATTGACAAGTCCAATCCCTAGGAGGTTTCCATTAAAATTAATGAAAGCTTTTTAGGCTTTCTTCCGGTTGAAAGATCGACTGGATATGAATTTTCAGCTCTAAAACTTAAAAGACTTGAAACATTGGGATTGAATTTTCAGGATATGAAGGGACAGGCTTACGATAATGGGGCCAACATGAGAGGCAGTAAATCGGGAGTACAATTTAGAATAAATGCGTTAAATCCAAGAGCATTTTACCTTCCATATAGCAGCCACTCATTAAACTTGGTAGTTAATGACGTGGCAAAAGAATCCTTCGAAGCCGCCAATTTTTTTAATATAGTCCAAAAAATATATCTGTTTTTTTCCACATCAACTTTTCGATGGACCATATTATTAAAATATGTTTCCGGACTTGCTTTGAAACCTCTAAGTGATACTCGTTCGGAAAGTCGAATAGATGCATTAAAACCACTAAGGTATCAATTAGGAGGGATATACGAGGCTTTACTTGCTGTTTGTAATAACTCGGAGGTTGACAACTCTATAAGAGTTGAGGCTTCTGGACTATTAAGTTGTGTTAAACAATTTAAATTCTTATGCTGCATTGTAATTTGCAATACTAAATCTTAAATTGTATCAATCCTATAAGTAAGCTCTTGCAGAGAAAAGGCTACGATTTACCATCTGCTATGGAGCTCTTAAAAAATTGTAATGATTTTTTCAAGGATCTTAGATAGGACAGAGCTTGTGAAATGCTTTGCGATGCTCTAGAACTCGCAGACGAAATCGACATACCAGCTAATTTTGAGCTCACCCAGCCACGTCATAGAGTTCGAAGAAGGAATGTTAATTTCGACTATGAGGCAAAAGATGATCCAATAGAAGATCCTGCTTTGAAATATAAGGCAGAATTTTATTTTTTTACATTAGATAAAGCTATCAATGAACTTGAATCCAGGTTTGATTTGATCAGTACCCACAGCAACTATTTCCAACTTTTATAAAAAATTTCTGATTTAAAAGATATTTCTCAACGACATTATAAAGTATTGTAAAGATATAGAAACAGGTGTTGACTAATGGGAATTCATACGATATAAACGTGATTGACTTGGCAGACGAGATAGTAGCTGTTTTGGCTTTGCTAAACAAAAAAGAAAGTCCAGTTGAGAGTTTAAAATTCATATCGAACCTGGATTTTGCTCCCAATCTTGGTACAATTTTAAGAATATTGCTGACTCTCCCAATAAGTGTGGCAAGTGAAGAAAGGAGTTTCTCCAAATTAAAATTAATTAAAAAATTTTTACGCTCCACAACTACCGAGGATCGACTAAACGGCTTAACAACAATAGCCGTCGAACATGACCTGGCCGAAAAAAATTAATGTTAAAGAAATTATAAAACAATTTTCAGAATTAAAAGTGAGAAAAAAACACTTTTAATTTCACCTCTCGGATTAAATGTATTTTTAATACGTAATATTTTAATATTTAGTGGTTTTATAATTTGTTTTATTTTTTTAAATATCTGTTTTGTATTTTATAATTATGCACCAGAAATGACTCTTTCCTTTTTTCTCCGCAACCCTAATTTTAATTTAGTGCCAAAAACATAAATAAATAAATTAGTATTTTTATGCAAATCAAAACTTCAACATTGCTGGTGATTGAAATTTTTTTACTCGTTTTATTTTACCATTAATCATGGAAAGGGCTTAGGTTATATCTTTTAATTTTTGTTATATGGGGCGGCATTTTACCTCTTTGCCCAGGGCGGTGAAGCTGCTAGCGCCGGCCCTGCACGCATTTTGTATTAGGGCACTTCGTCAATCGTCAGATTAAATTGTTTCCCTGGCCGGCTCGCTCCTCGGATGTTTCGCCAATAGAAAACATGTTGCTCAACGATTAACCCAGATTATATTATATCCCCAGCTGGCCCACCAGATCAACTTGTATACAAATAACTATTTCTTCTATTAATTTTGATTAAGTCTTTTCTTGTATTTTCAACTAAGATAAATATTAAAAGAAATATCCTGAAAACAGTAAAATGTACATGATATTGCAACTGTTAATGTGAATTCATTTTAATGGTCTACCGAACTCAACAATCGATTGTGTTAACGATTTGAAGATTCGAACAGTGTAACATTAGCTCTATTCATTACAAAAAAAAAAAAAAAAAAAAATCTCCAAAAGAATTAAATATTATTTTTCATCATAATTTTATTTCATATTTATTATGAAGAATTATCATTGACTTTATAAATCTTAAGTGATTTCTTAAAGGAAATCGTTAACCAAAAAAATTTCAAAATCACTATGGAAATGACTGATAAAGGTTTAAATATACATCCAAAATATGTATACATAATTAGAGAATTTTGTGTGCTGACAAAAGCTTAAAAAATCAAAAAGCCTATGACATTGAACTATTTCCAAAATTCATACATATGTTTATTTGCATGTGAAGTTTCTAAAGAGGATTAAAATTTTTTTTATTATATTTAACATTTGTCTAAAAAAACATATGTGGTTTGCATCTGGTATTAAGAGTTTCAAAAAAGTGGAGAATAAGTGAATGTGTAAAGAGAGAGTTTTTGTCTTCGATTTCATTTTATGTTGCATTGAAGTTTTTTAAATTACAAAATATAAATATCTATGCATTATGGATAATTGTGGAGTTTTTGTTTTTTATTTTAAATTTATTATAGAATTTAGTTCGTTCCATAAAAAATAACAATCTTGGTGCTTTTTTGTTTATTATGAATGAGAATAATGTTTATATGAATTTTGAATATTTTTAATTTCTCTTATTGAAAATTCAAAAGTTCCATGCACTTATCTGATTTTTAGGCTTAAAATATTTATATTAACACAATTTTTAAATTGTAATTATATGTGTTTGGAATAGGGTTAATCTGGTAGATTTATTTTGTGGATTCCTTTTATTCATGATTAAAAATATGCATGTTAGATTAAAAATTTTATTTATAAATGTAAACTTCATAGAGTAAATATTTTTGCTGTATTGAATAATAATTTTAGTAAGATATCTTTCATTACATTTGATGTAGTCAAATGTAACTACTTTCAAAATTATTAATTAAATAACATTGGAAATATTTGAATAAAGTTTTAAAAAGGAGTTGTTTATAAATTAAAAGTTTCTATTAGAACTCATAAAAAGCAATTTTTCTGTGCCAGCAAGGATTATCAATATTGTAACTATAATATACATGTAACCTTGATGTATGAAACTGCCTTGGAGTCAGGAGTGCTACATATTTTATTGTCACAATCCATTTTCTTTAATTCATATGATGAATACCCACCTTCCAACAAGGAAAAAAATATTTCTGAATATTATTGTTATTTATTTATTATATTTAAATTCCTTTTTTTCACGTTAAATTTATATAAATCCAAATGATGTCAGATCATGTAGATAAATTTCTAGCTAACAGTTTGACTAAATATTTTACAATTTATTCTCATTATAATTGATATTATAATTTTTTAACAACAATTTTATGTTAAATGTAAAATATACAAAAATTTTGAGAAACAATTGTTATATTTTGTACTTCCTTCAAATGTTATTTCTTATTTACATATGAGTGTATATAAATTGATACTCCAGCATAATTATTTTCATTTAAAATGCAATATGTCCTTGTCTAATTAGCCCTCGTGTGTAATAAAAAGAGACTGCTGAGCAACAAATAAATCTATTTAAAATGTTTTAAATATTTGCTAAAAGCAGATTTTTTATTATTCACTGCAACTCAATTGAATTCTTGTGGCAGTAGGCGAGCAAATATTAGCTTAAAAACAGATAAAATTGTCTGATTTTTTTTATCTGATTAATTTTGTTTCAATTATATAGTTAAAGTTTTCTTTAACCTTTCCAGAAGTACATTTCAAAACTTAGCATTGATTATACGCATACTTTAAGTTGAGGAGATTGTAATCCAATGAAAAAGAGCATTAGTTTATAGAAAAAATGACATTTACAGCACCTACTGATTTTTAATTATTACTTCTGTAAGCAATCTGTTAATTTTACAATTTTTCTCCTTATAAAATTACATTTTCCTGTAATTATGTTAATAAATTGAACGTTTTAGAGAAATTTTCTATCAACAAAGGTTTATTTTTGTCTCAATTAAATCTTACAGGATGAGCGAGTCCTCATCTTATTAATGTAAATATATCTTTTCAATTTTTCGCTAATTATTTTGAAACAAAATATTACTAAAATTGCTAAAATAATTACTTATACCAATTATTTTAGAAATATTTTGATGAAAGAAATTCATTAAATAGAGAATTATATATTGTTTTTAAATTTGCAATTTTATTCCAAATATTATATAAACATTTTAGATTTTATGAAAATCTTTGTATTAAATTCTGTAATGAAAATTATTCAAATGAGAATTCTAAATGAGAATTACTCAAAATATTTTTAAATTTAACTGTCTGGCTGATGGGATTGGCTAAACTGATGGGAGACTGAGGCAAGAATTTAAAGAGGGATCAAGACACTTTGGCATCGAGAGCTGATGTTATAAGCAAGTTGTCAAGAAGAGGTTACTCAAAACCATTATGAAAAATTTTTTCCATGCTAAAAAAACTAACAGAAATGGATGAGATTGTCAGAACATGAATAAACTTAGCTTTGTCATGATTTAATAATCTTCATTTCTATTTCTTGGATCTATTTCAACTGAATTTGCCCAAAATTGTTACCAGGTCGATAATTTCAACGTACATCAATATACTCAGAATTTAAGTGCTTTACAGGTGATATTAAAAAAGAAACTAGAGAAATCTGTAGACCAGGCTTTTCTATTAAAAGAACTTGGCATTTTTTTTAATTGAATCCCTTAATTAATAGAAGAAAGTATTTTTTGGGCAATGTAGAACTGCCGAGTTATTTCATGAAACAGAAAATATTTTCTTCATTAAATGAAATAACTGCTGAAAACCTCCAAACATTGGTCAAAAATGTTCCTGAAGTCTGCAATAACATTGTGTGATTAAGAATACAACCTCTCATGTTTCCCAGCATTTTTAGTTTGGTTTATCATTTAATGGTCATTTTTTGTCCATGACAGCTATAATTAGACCCAGACCTACAGTTAGTTTAAAGTGTATTTTGAATCACAACATATCTTAACCTAAGGTGGGATTTGAATCAAGAACTGTTAAACCGAATCATAAAACACAAACTATTCATGTCAGTTTTGTATACACCAAATGTTGAACAAATGTGCATTATGGAGTATATGCATCTAATGACATTTATAACTACAAATGACTTTAAAGAAACTGGATTCCAGATCATGGGATTTATTAAAGTTTAATTTTGATTTCAAACTTGACTGAGGGTTACCAAATATAGCTATTATGCTGTTGTGAAAGGTGTTGAGAAGCAATTGATTAAAATTTACTTTGGAAAAAACACCCAGAGTAAAATTTTAATTTGCCAAATTCATTGAACCCAACTGAAATAGTGGCAGTAACAAAATTTTTAATTCCAAAAGAAGGTAGGCAAACTTAATGTTTGCTATGGGTGCCATAAGTACAGGATACATTTCTGATTGGAATCCGCATTTAACAGAGTCCTGATAGAAGTATCTCTTTTTCTTTCTTTTTTATTTTATTTTTATTTTATTTTATTTTTTATTTTTTTGGAAAAAGGGACTACAGACCAACAAATGAAATAATTGGAAATGTATAACAAAATATTGTTTGGTGCAATGTTATCCAAGAATTTAGATTGTCTCATTAACTTGTGATTTGAAAAGACAAAATTGGCATTTTTTATTTTTCAACTTCTATAATATTGAAACAGGTATTGTGACATTTTAGGTTGAAAAATTTGAAAATATTTTTTTCCCTGTTGCTAAGTATGTACCCCAAGATGCTAGAGCATATTGTTTGGGATTACATCGTTGTGTAGTTGAAGTTATTAGTTCCCCCAACTAATAATAGTGAAGTTTTTAGTAAAATTGTTAGCTTAATTTTTATTTTGTTGATTGATTGTTATCTTTGTTGTTCTCTTATTGTTGATGTTTTAATTAAATTTTATAAATATATTTTTGCCCTTATGCATTTATAATATTAGATATTTTCTGAATTTACATCCATTATATTATCTTGTTATTTTATAAATTTTTAATATTTTAATTTTATTGAAGTATTTTTAAAGTTTTTATATCTTAGTACCTTTATATAAAGACCACATTCTACTTCTAATTTATAATGTTAAGAGTAATTGCTTCTTCAACAGAAGCTTTATAAATTTAGGTCATTATTTTAGCATTTCTAAAATATTTGCTTTTTATTTTAGGGTGATCTTGCAAAGAAGAAAATTTATCCAACATTATGGTAATCTTTTTCAATAATTCATTTAAACTATATGCAAAAATTTAAATGTCATCGTAAACATAGAAATTTTATTTAGAATAATTCCAACTTTTTCAGTTTTCAAACTTTTTTTTGAAATGTAGTTATTTTTTGATATTGATTTAATTTGATTATATATTGTACGGGTAGCGTTAAACCAACAGACTATTATGTTCTATATGCAGTCTTTTTAAATGTGTGAAAATGGGTGTAAAATTAAAGATGGATGAAGAGTTTTATGTACTCGGTGTCTAAAATTAGATGTCCTTATTTTAATTTTATCTACTAACTTATGTTGAGAGAGTTATGAAATTTTGTATTTGACATAATGAAAGTAGTACTCTCCTTTTTGTCAGGGGGGTAGGAAATGTCTTCTTCTCCCGCCGTCCCAGGAGCTGTTTTTAGAAACGGTGACACTGGGCTCAAAAGGTTAAAATGTCAATAAAATTTGTGCCTCAAAGAAGCAAGTCGTCTGAAAATAAATCTACTTAGAAAATATATTTCCAAGAAAATATTTGTATTTAATGAAAACATTTAACATCACCATATATCAAAAATATACAGTAAGTTCTTGTTATATGATCTAATTTGGCAAAAAAATAAAATAAATAAAATAAATTAATTAAAAAAATGCCTTATACCAAGAAAAACAGGCGCTGTGTCAACGAATTATAGATTTATAAGTATTATATCTCTTCTGTGTATATTTAAATAAAATATATAATTGGAACCAAAACATATTTATATTTTCTTAATACTGGCTGTTACTTTATAAGTGATGTACTTCACTTTTAATTTAAGTATTAAAAAAAAAAAAAGAATGCCCAATTACAAAAGTGAGGTATTTGTTAAGGTAAATTTCCTAATTTTAGGAAATTTAATATTGTAAAATAAGAATTCCGAAGTAAAATACAAACTTAAAATTAATGTTTGACTATTGAAAAAACAGACAGTAAATTAGATAAAGACACAACCCAAATCGTAGAGAATCTTATGTAATAAATGTCTGTTTGTAGTTGTAATAAATCTGTTTGTAGTTATTGTCAAAAAATGTACTGAATGTTCAACATTATTCCAGCAAAGAGAATTACTCTTCTCCAAGTATTTGAAAATTATTGTACAAGAACAAATTCTTTTGCATGCATTTTTGAGTAATTTATTATAACGGTTTATGATTAGAAATGTTTTAATGTGTTTGCATGCAAACATATATGTATTTGTTAAGTAAAATTTTCTACAGCATGATTCAGTCAAGCTGCCACCCACTTAATTGGTTGGCTCTCTAGCCTTCTATTCACCAGTATGCAAGTTTGAATCTCTTTGGGTTTGGATATTGTAGTTTGAAATCAATTTTGAACTGTAGGTCTAATTAGCTCTTGTGGGCAAAAACAAAAAAAAAAAAAAAAAAAAAAAAAAACATTAACAAATTAACAAATAAACAAATCTAGTTTACTTCATAAAATATGTGAGATTATCATTTCTAATGTGTTTGCTTAGCATTGGAATTTTCGTGCATTAACACCTTGATTGGCTACTGGTTACAGCATGTTGAGACATCTCCATGCTTGCTTATTAAGCATCAATAACACTTATAGAATTAGTTATTCAGTAGCAGTCAGTAGTTTAACCCTTTCCAGGGCACTACCCTTTAAAATTGAAATATTAAGAAAAAAACTTGTAGGCTGTCTATTTAGGCCTTAAATAGTATACAGTAAAAATTTGATAAAGATTGCACTTACCATTTCAATTTTGTGGGTGTTCCCACATGGAGCACTGTGCCACAAAGGGCTATGAAAAGCGAGCATTGCAGTGAAACACACTAACGCGCAAATCTTTTGCATATGAAAGAAAACACAAAGTATTATTCCAGTGTAGCAGATTTAGCGTAACTCAGGGTGCACCACAAGGAAGCCTGCTACTCTACACCCCCCCCCCAAAAAAAGGAAAAAATTATTTTTATGCTATACATGGCTTTTATAAATCTGATTAGATTTAATTTCTATGTACAAAATATTTACAAAATAATCTATTTTTTGTCATGATATTTTTTGAAACATATTTCACCTTTTTGAAAAAAAGCACAGGCCAACATTGCATGTTTTGCATGAAAAACTTGTTTTGTGCGGCTTGTCTTTTGTGCTACAGAATGCACATCTTCTGTTACTTTTCACGGGAATATGCTCCACATTACCGTAGTGTATGTCTCTGGTAATATTTTTCTTGATTCTTAGATTTTGTTCAGGGCTTGAAGGAAATCGTCTTTTTAGGGTGGTTGTTGATATAGCACAAAGGGAATATACTAAATTAAGGCGGAATTCATTAGTTGTTTTAATTTCACCTCCAGTCACCATTTTATGTAATAATTAGCTATTTACTACAGCTGCATCTAAAAAATGGAAAAATATACGATGCCACCATTTTCTACTCTTACGATCAACTTCGTAGAGCGACATTAGCTGATCGAACTTGTCTACGAAGCCCATGTTTGCATTATAATTGCAAATTGCTTTTGGACAATTTATTTTCACCTTTGTGCCGTCTTTCTCTTTTCGTTCAATTTGAACTAAATCCACAGCATCAGGCAGAGAAGATAGAATGGTGACGCATCTTTTATCCTCCCATTTCAAGCAAATTAGGCTGTCATTACTGACAGCCCAATAAAATTCTCCTCTTTTCAACTCATTGTCGGAGGCGAGCAAATTCTTTGGTAAATATCTTCTATTTATCATGGCAGTTCCACAAGCATATAGATTTTTTGTCTCTAAATAATGGAACAGTTCATACGTTGTAAAGTAATTATCCATATAAATCTTGTGGTTTTTTCTGTCTATTCTGTTAATCGCTTGACAACATTCTCGCCCAAGTGTATTTCCTTGATTTCCTTTTTGCCCAAATATATCTCAAATTAAGATGCAAAACCACTCTCGTCACATCTCATCCATACCTTGAACCCTCGTTTAGTTGGCTTCTTCGGCATATATTGCTTTATTGTGCTACGACCTTTGAATTTTATCATCGATTCATCTATAGATTGGTTTTCACTGGGATGCAGTGCAAGTAAAAAACTCTTCGATAGATGGTCTAATAAAGGACGAACTTTATAAAGGTGATCGAAATTTGCATCATCTCTTTGCGGTTGCAGCATGTGGTTATTCAAATGCAAATTGCTGAGAATTCACGAAAATCTTCAGCAGGACATGTGATGAGAGATGAAGGCATCATTGAGAGCTTCCTCATTAGCCCAGTAATCTTTGTAGCTTGGCATTTTCTTTATTCCCATCAGCAAGTTTATCCCCAAAAATATATACAATTCCACTAATGTGAGTGGAGTAAATGCTTTTTGACTCTGGATGGCGTAAAGATTTGTTTGAAAAAGAATGAATTCCATTAACTCGTAAGGAATAAGCTTTAGAAAAATTGAAAGGGGGGGTTTTTCGGACAAGTCCCAAATATCTTTACTTGGCCCACTTATCGAAGTAAAATCAGGTAGCGACTTCTGCACAGTCTGTTTAGTTATCCAAGTTAGGTCTTGGGGCTGCGTAGAGGGGCCTGGTTGGGATAAACCATCGCCATTGTCTTCACTTGCATGCGATACATCATTGCTATCAGACAGAGATTGCTCAAGTGGTATAGAAACATATTCCTCTGTATCACTATCACTATCTGCAATCTCAGATTCACTACCAGAAGGCAATTCTTGAAGCATTTTTATTGCTTCAGAAAGACTGAGACCTCTCCATGCCATTATTTATCAATTAACAAATTTAAAAAAAACCTACAAATTAAAATTTATTTGCATAAAAAAGTATAAACTAAAATATATAAATTCAAAAAAATATCTATACAGTAATATAAAATAAGAGTAGTAGCAAAAAGGAAAATCGAGAACATAAAAATAGCACCTTCTATCTAGAGATGACGTGAAATAACTGATATAATTCTAGACCCCACTAAAGCTTCCCATTTCAAGAGGCCGAAAAGGGTGTAGAAATATTTCCCATACAAGAAATCCTTCCCTGTAAATTCCTAAGCAAAAGTTCATTCCTCCCCAAAAGAGAGAAAAACAGTAAACATAAACACAGATGTTTCCCTCATCATTGTGTTCAAGGCTAATCATGCACTGACGGCGTAAATGAATACGACTGTTGCGGCTCAGTGTTCCAGGGGATGGAACACCTTGTTTTCATTCAATGATTCTACGTATACTATATGCATAAAAAAGTTAAAGTAATATAGAATAAATAGTTCAATGGACAGACAACAAAATAACACAGAAATTTTTTTCCAAACATTTATTTTTATATCACAAAAAAAGTTGGGGAAAATTTCTTAAAAATAAAGGGATTTAAATAACATAAAATAATTGAAAATTATTTGTCGCCTTGTGTAGTGCTGCCATCTATTATCAAAGAAGAGCGTTTAAAGAGCATTTAAAAAAAATTTGATCCATTTATCTCTAAATGCAACGATTTGGTAACAATTTTAAGTTTGGTTTTCCATCACATGGAACACTGCGCTGGAAATGGTTAAAGTGCAGAGTTTGGCATCATGGTCATGTGGTGAGAAGGGCAGTTTTCAGGTATAACTTAATGTGTGATTTAAGCAAAGATCAGTGCATCGAAGAAATGAAAATTGCTTTGAAAAATGATTGTCCCCATCATATGACTATATTCAGGTGGTATAGGGAATTTGATAGGGTAAATTTTAATTTGTAGATTGCTGAGAGAAAAAGGCCATGAATATCTGACTAAACAAAACATTTTTGTTGTAAAGAAAATGGTTTATAAAGATAGATGAGTAACATATTAGCAGATAGAGGATGAAATTACACCCCTTCATGCGCCAGTAATTAATAATTCCATTCTGAGTGATTATTTACATATAAAGTAGCTTTGTTGTCTTTTGGTGTCACATAGTCTGATAGCCGTTGATTACTTCTTGTATGACTTGATGCGGAAAATGTTTAATAAGAGATAATCTTTATGAACAGCATTGTAATAGTGACAAGTCTTTGTTGTACTATTATGATGTACTCACCAATGCTGAAAACAAAGTTTGGGAATTTGATGAAGACATCCCTGTAGCTGTCAGAAATCATCAATCTGTTGAAAAAAAAAAGCAGCTGTATTTTTCAAATGGAGTATAATTGTTGAGGGTGTCATTTTGGATGTGCAAAAGACAGTTACAACTAAGTGATTCACTGAACAGTGTCTGCCTATGGTCATACCATCCATGAAAACCTATGCCCAAAATCAAGAATTGACATCTGGGTTCTCCACCACAACATTCCAGCTCACTATGCCAAAGTCTATATTGAGTATTTGACCACTACTTAAAACTTCTGAAACATCTCCTGTACAGTTAAGATCTTGCTCTTTGTAACTTTGTGCTGTTTCCACGTGTGAAAATAATGTGTAAAAGAAAAACAATGAGAACTTTCTGAGGTTTTTGAATGACCTTAGTGCAGGATGAAACTTGGGAAAACTGGTTTAAAGGTTGATTTTGGTACATGAAGTTTATTGAATGTGGTTGAAATTACTTTGAAAAAATTCAATACGTAAAACTGTATTGCAAACTTTTGTAGTACCCTTTATAAATATAGTTAGTACAAAGTGCTACATTCATGTGCAAAGTGACATACCAACCAAACACTGAAATGTTTTTTAAAATTGTTTATAAATAAGTAAAAAAAAACTTATTAATGGCGAATAAGTAAAAAGGATTTATTAATCATAAAATTTAAAGAAATTACTGTTTTTTAGAAAATAAGATGCCTCTTGTGTAAAAAAATCTATAGAAATTTATGTGTTTATGTATATATGTTTTAATGTTAAGTTTTTATTCTATATAGTGTTACTATTCTGCTAAAAAATCACTTTTCATGAAAGAATGACAGAACTTATATTTCTTAAATTCAAACAGAATTATATATTTCTAATGTTTAAATTTGCAGATTAATAACATACTATTTTGATATATCTTTAATTTTTTACTTATCAAAGCAAAGATATATTTTCTAACAAAATTGTCTATATTTGGCGAAGTCTTTTTTCTGAAGATATTTATATTAAATTATAGGGCTTTATTTCGTGATAGATTGTTGCCTGAGAAAACTAAATTTTTTGGCTATGCAAGAAGTGCCATGACAGTTGAAGAAATCAGGAAAAGATGTGAACCATATTTACAGGTAGTGTTGCTATAATTTCTTAATTTTTATACTCCTAATTATATTTTAATGTTGATTTTTATTGTTAATAGTTTTAGGTTCACAAAAGTCGTAAATGCTTTTATTTATTTAAATAAGACTTTTGAATATGTCTTATTTAACACAATAATCTACATGATTAAGACTTGATTTCCTTAACTTGTTTCTTAGTTTTTAATTACATTTTTGTAATTTAGAAGTTTAATATCTTACAATTTATCAAATGTGTGAAGTAGGAATGAAATTAATTTCATGTTTATAATGTATTCTCACTTATAATTTGCTTTAATGCTTGAAATTATAATTTTCAATTCAAATTTTTTATAGTATTTAAGTTTAATATCGTTCTAGAAATATTTTCTATAGCCTCTAAGTAGTTAACATCTTTGCCAAGGAGTTGCTATGAGTAAAAGTGTTTTAAGCTTATTGGTGTTTGAAGAAGCTGTTGAAACTGAATTTGTTGACTTAAAATAAAAATGTTAATTCATTTTTTTAAAATTTTTCTGTGGGCAATATTTAGTTAATCGGTTAAAGTGATTCATAATATTTTATTAGAATGTTGTATTTCTAAGGCAGGCCGCACTCTGAGGCAACAGCTGACAGGCAGCACAACGTCATGGTATAAAAACTGGTTCTACCTGTTCATTATATAGGCATTCACGATAAACATGCTCATTGAAGCATTATTTATCGTGAATGCATAATCAACACTAAAACAACAGATATCTCTCATTTGCGACTAGTACTATTTTTATCGTTTGCTTCTTCCTTGTTGTATCTTATCTCTTTGAATGTGTGAATGGAAACATCCATTAAAATGAAATTTCCAGATTTTTTTTTCTTTTCTTACACACAATTTAAAACATGTAATTTAAAAATTTCACGAAACTTATATAAAATTAATAAAATTCACATGTAACACATTTTAATTGATAATTATTTGCTTTTGAAATATATCTTGTGAAGTAAATTTTTCTAAATTTCTATTTTTTTAATGGATTGATGTTTTCAAACTGTCAGTTTCTAAATTTTATATAAAAAAAATTAAAAACTATAATCTAATTGTAAAATTAATTTAGATACAATATTGGAATTAAGAATTTCAATCCTTATGAATTTCTATGGATTTTATAACTCATATTTCTTGGACATTATTATAATATTGTTCAAACTAATTTTTAACTAGTATGAACAATTAAAAGATTTACCATTTGGATTGCTCAGTTACTTTAATTTATACTCTTTGTATAATTTTTTAATCATTTGCAATGAAATTCTTAATTAATTTTGCACTGATTCATATTGAACTATTTTGTTATAGTACATAAATATGTATTAATTTATACTTATGTAATATAAAAACTT
Source organism: Latrodectus geometricus (assembly GCA_026290005.1). NCBI lineage: Eukaryota > Metazoa > Arthropoda > Arachnida > Araneae > Theridiidae > Latrodectus > Latrodectus geometricus. Next base: position 1,280,630 of record JAPDSC010067202.1, read on the forward strand.
TAAGTATCAAACAATTAGCAGAAATATGTAAATATTTATTAATACATTTAAAGTAACTTTAACAAAATATTTCCTATGTCATTTATGAGTCTGTGAACTAAAGAAACATTGGAAGAATATCCATTGTGCATTTTGCAGAAATATCAGAAATTTATCAAGTAGTTTTAGGACTATACAAAAGTATTATATTTGTTGTATAAGTACTAAAGTATGTGTTTGATAGTTATCTCTAGAATATTTTATAATCAAACTTTGTACAACAGTGTCATTTTTTGCACTATTATTTGATTAGCTATTGATTATTTGATTTTAATATATTTTCAGATTTTTTTAAAACAAATTTTATCATTTTGAGTAAATATTTGCAGTTTGTTATACAGAGAACATTTTTGCTCTTTTAAGAAATCTATTATTCTCTAACTAGTGTTTAATGTATATGATTTAGCTTAGAGTATTTAAAATTGACATGTGCCAGCAGAAGATTATTATGATCTTATTTATAAAAAAGTACTGGAAAGTATATCTTACTAATTTTCATTACATAACTGTTACATAAAAAAAATGAAACTAAGTTTCAATTATACATTTACACCAAACAATAAATTCATGACCTTAGCATGTTTAGCTATTATTATTATTATTATTAAAGCCACATTTTGTAAAACCTTGCCCATTGAAATAATTTTATTTTTCAAATGCGAGACAAAATGAAATTATATTTTATGCTTACAGTATGAAATTCATATTAATATCATTTTGTAATAAAGTGAGTCCATTGGCATTCCTCCCCTTTTTTTTCAAACTTCAAATACTTTATAACAGTATCTAGGATTTAAAATGCCATATAAGTTCTCAAGCAATTGCAGAAACAGAAGATAACTGCTCTCGTGTATAATGCATGCATGAGATATTGACGTCATCGTTTCAGTGTCTTGTACTTTTTGACATGTCGCTCCTGTGCAGCAGGGCTATCGGGAAGCAATAGGTGCATGTTGAAGACATTCTCCCTCAGTGTGTCGCTTGCCTTAGTATTTTCATACTGTAACTCTTACAACAATATCATTAGTCAGATTAAGTAATTCCACAGTATATACCGTATTTTCCTGTATATCCGCTTTTTCGAGTGAAAGGAAAAAAAGCGTCGCATAATCCGCAGCGGCTTATAATCCGCGGCAATTTCTTCCGGTGAATAGTCTAAAACATGTATTGCTGGTAATATGGGTGTCGCATAAAATAAAAAAGATGAACAGTAGGATTAAAAATTTAATAAATTGTATAGAAAAAAAAGCATTTATTATGAAAAATATCAGTCTAGATCCACTTCATCGCAAAGTGCGATAAACTTGAGATGAAAGCACGAGATCGATCAAGAGCGATAATTTCGAGAAGTTTCTTGTAAAACTTATCGATATTTAGCTTCTAATATCTTTTAAAACGATGTTAGATACATATTTAAATTAATATATATTTGCTTCGTTAATATTTAAATGAAAGAAATAAATTATTTACAAATTGCGTATTTTATACAATTTTTTTTATACCGCGCGTGCTTTATTTGATCACTTCACATTAACACATTTGACGCCATTTTTTTTATTTGCTTTCGCTGTAGCTTTTAATTTAAAATCTGCTGTGTAAGTTAAAAGTTTTCGTTCCATATGACGATATACGAATTTGAATATTTTAAAAACGAAACAGCTCACGCCAAGGCAAATTGCACAATGACGTTAGCGAATTTACAACTGTAATATCTTTAAGAGGAACCGAATTCGTTTTTGAACGTGATTGAAGAAAGCCGATTAGAGTTTAAATAACTCAGGTGTATCTTGGTACCACTTGTTATTTATTTTATGAAACATAGAGTATTTCTTTCAAAACTTTCTTGTAAGCTTTTCTGATGGAGAATGTTTTTTATCAGATTATCCGCGGTGGCGTATAATACGCACAACGAAATTCGGAGCTTTTTTAACACATAATCCGCGGATTATATACAGGAAAATATGGTAAATAATTTCTGTTGTATCATATTTGTGAGAACTTTCAAAAGAATTTGGCATGTTAATATTAATGCAAAATGTTCTTATTTTCTTGATGGATAAAATTATTCATTTTATCCCTGGGAAAATCCACCATTTAGAAAAAAAAAAATCGTTAGTAATTTAAGTTATTTATATAGTTATTATTTTATTAAGAAAACTTATATTAGGAGAGGTATTCTTAAATTGTAAAGTTTATCTGGGCCTATTTGTTAATATAATATTATGCAGTCATTTGATATTAGAAATTTTATCTTTACTATAAATTTAAAAAGCATTATATTTTATTTTATTTATTCTTATAAAGCTTCCACAATTTTATAAAAATATAAAATTTTTCAAAGTGAAAGTATACTTTATTTCATTTTACTGTTAATTTTTCAATTAATATTATGTAAATGCAGTTCTGATTTATGCCATATATGAAATACTTAATGCATATTTGCAAAGTATTTTATTATTTGTTTTGTTGGCATAAGGTTAATTTTTCAAATTTCTTTTTATTTATTTTTAGAGTCAGATTTTATCCTTAATCTTTATAATTTTGTTTGTAAAGCAAAACTTTAAATATCATTCAAAATAAATGCAATTTTCTTTAAAAGGGTCTGTGAAGTAAGTTGCACAAAATTCCATATAATAACATTCTCAATACAAGTTTGAATTTGCATTATTAATTTTAAATTTTGTTTAAATCCTGATTCTTCTTGTTGATATCTTGTTGATATTAATGTTGATGTTTGTAAATGTAATGGTGACTCATTACATCTTTTCTAAGAAACACTTTACAAAACACTAGAATTCTCTTCCCGATTTTAAGTAAAACTTAAAATCAGAAAATGAATTCAAGTGATATTTAATTTTAGGAAGTGAAACAAAAAAATTGTCTATCAAATTTCTGTCCCAATAATATTAAATTCATTAAATGTATCCAATCAATCAGCACACTTTGTAGGCGCAGTTTATACATTCTCTACTCAGTTAGATCTGAACCGAACAGAGAACATCTACTCTCTTAATCTCATTCTAAGAGAACTCGCTGTTTTAGTCCTGCAAAATTTCTTTGTTCCTAGGTAGCTTGCGTTATCAGTAATAAATGTTTTTTATTGTAAAAATTGTCTTCTGGTAAGAGTCAAATATCACAAACATATACCATAATAGCTTTATTTCATGAAAGTGTTTTATTGTTAAATAGATCAGTGTAAAAAGTTTCATTTTGAATAAATATAATCAATATAAAATGCATATCAGTATTGAATTAGTTTAATAATTGACAACTACACTGGATCCTTAGAAATCTGAATTCTGAACATGGGGAAACCCTAATCAAATTTTGATAAGTTCGGATTTCATTTGTTATTATACACTGGAACTTCATCCGATCTCATTGGAGTGATAATGTTCAAATTTTGGGAAGTTCAGATTTAACGGTTAGTCTATTTAAACTGTTGTCATTAGCTGAAAATTAATCTGAAAGTACATTTTAAATTAATAAAAAAATTGTACCCCTGGTAAAGCACAAGTGCTTAATATGTCATCATTTTTATTCATATTGATGTGATGTAGACTATTTGTGTTCTGTACTCCATATTATGTGTCCTTGCCCCCTTCTATGACAACAAACTAAAAATATGGCACAATAGTTTCTTATCACAGACTGCTCTATTTCTTATCAAGCATGTTATATACAAATTGATCAATCTTGTACTGTTCCATCTGCTGTAAGATTTTTATTTACTGCTCATAACATATTGTGTTGTAAAAGGCTGGCAAAACCTAAAAACCATGTTTGTACAGTCTTGTTTAAAAACTTAAAGATTTTTTTTTTTTTACACCTAGAAAGGAGAAAGCTTTATACAATTGATTGCTGAATTTGATGTTTGTAAGGTTATAGTTAGTGAATGGAAGAAAAATAGGGCTATGATTGAATGTTTTTGTGCAATGACAAGTGATAAAACAATTGAGCAATGCCACAATTCAACAGTTTCTGTTCAGGACAAACTTGTCAAAAATATATTTTTGTGATTTATCCAGATAAGACAAAAGTATTCTTATCAGTGGCCCATTGATTCAAGAAAAACTTTACAGCTAAACAAGGCTATGAATGGTGGTTCGGCATTTACAACCAGCAACAGATGGTTAGATCGCTGGAAAAGGAGATATGGAGTTTGACAGTTACTGGAGGATAATTATCAACATATACTGTCACAGAAAAATATTTTCATAAGTTTCAGAGGTTGATTGTAACTACTCCTCTTAGAAGATTAATAACACAGATGAGTCTGGACTCAATTTTGAAGCACCTCCTACCAAAAATTTAACTTCCAATGAAGAATCGTCTGCCTCAGGATTCAAAAGGAATGGGCAACATACGAGAAACATGGTTTGTAGTAATGTTTCATCGACTTATAAATTATTACTAATGATGATTGGCAATGACTTAAAGGATGTGAATATGGCAATTTTACAAGTTTACTGTAAAATTAAAAAAAGGCGTCGATAAATGTTGATCTATCTCAAGCATGGATTGAAACTCAATTTGTTCCTTTATTTTCAAAATTTCAATTCAGCAAATGACTTGTTTAAAAAAGTCTTGCTATTGACTGACAATACCCCCATCTTATTTCTCAGACACAATCTTTGTAAAAAATGACATTTTTTCGCTTTGGTATGTGACACCACTGTTGCATCCTGTGGACCAATGAGTATTGCAAAATATCAAACTTAACTAACGTAAAATTCTTTTACAATCAAATGAGGGAACATATCTATCAAAGAATAAATATTAAAAATGTGATCTACTGTGTCACAGAAGCATAATAGTAATGTCCTGATTCTTTAATTGAAAAAACTTTGGCCTAATATTTGAAATAATAATAATAATAAAAAAAAAACTGTTTATACCGCTCAAACCCAACTTGATTTACTGTTACTCCTTCAACTTATTCCTGGGTGTAAGTTAACTGAAGAAAATTGACCTCAAGATTGGATTGGAATTAATGACACAATGAGCTACTCAGTGACAGCAACATTGTTTTAATGTTGAGCAGAAATCAAAAGAATAATGAAGAGGCTTCAACTGATATTGTTTCACATACCAATGCAATTAATGCATTTGGAATCAAAACCTGAATGCATCTCCTGTTAATGTTTTGTTCCTGCATCCCTGGTGCAACATTGCATCAGTAAGCCAATTCAGTTTACTACATAAACGAAAGAGTCTAAATTCAGTTCTACATAATAAGGTACAGCGTTATGTAAAATACATTGTATTCATACATTTTCTAAAAGTATAATTAACATTAAAAAAGTATCTTGACTTTTAAATCATAATAGTTATTGATTTTCCTTTTCTCAAATCTTAATTTTTGGCCTTCTTTTCACCAACTGTTTGGATTACCGTATTTTCCTGTACATAATTATGTGTTAAAAATTCCGAATTTCGTTGGACATATTATAGGCCGCTGCGGATAATCTGATAAACATTCTCCATCAGAAAAACTTACTAGAAAGTTTTGAAAGAAATACTGCTTATGTTTCATAAAATGAATAACAGGTGGTACCATGAAACACCTGAGTTATTTAAGCTATAATCAACTTTGTCCAATTATGTTAAAAAACAAATTAAATTCCTTACAGTTGCAATTCGCTAACATCATTTGGCAATTTGTCTTGATGAGAGCTGTTTCATTTTGAAAATATTCAAGTTCATATATCGTAATGTGGAAGCGAAAACTTTTAAGTTACACAGCAGATTTTAAATTAAAAGCTGTAGCGAAAGCAAATAAAAAAAATGGTGACAAACGTGTTAATGTGAAGTGAAAAACAAAGCATCTGCAGTATAAAAGAAAATTAATAAAATATGTTTAAATTATAAATTTCTTTCATTTAAATATTAACGAAACAGATATATATATATTTTTAAGTATGACTAACATCGTTTTAAAAGTTATTAGAAGCTAAATATCAATAAGTTTTGCGAGAATCTTCTTGAAATTATCGCTCTTGATCAATCTTGTGCTTTTATCTAAGTTTATCGCACTTTACCATGAGGTGGGTCGGTCCAGGCTGATCTTTTTCATAATTAATGCTTTTTTTTTCTGTACAATTTATTATATTTTAAATCATACAGAGCATTTTTTTATTTTATGTGACTTCCATATTATCAGCAGTACATATTTTAGACTATTAGTTGAAAAAAATTGCCTCAGATTATACGCCTCTGCGGATTATGTGATGCTTTTTTCCATTTTACTCGAAAAAAGGTCCTGTGGATTATATACGGGAAAATATGGTATCTAGAATTTCGGATCACCATGTTTCAGGTTTCTGAAATTCTATTGTATATTGTAAACAAATGATTATCATGTCTTAAAAAGGAATTACTGTTGTTTGAATGTTTATTTTGAGAACTAAATTTATTTTAAATATTTTAAGTTTTTATTTGCTTTAGAAAACTATAAAAGAATTATTTTAATTTCTGAAAAATCTTATTATAAGAAATAATCAAATCTCATTGTTTTTTTACATTTTTCATTGATAAATTGAAATCTGACATGTAATGTTTGCAGTAGAAGTTGTTTCTTTATGAATACAATTTCATAATTTTCAATTTGTAAGTGTTTCAAATATCAATTGCTTATTAATTAAAATCTTGAAAATAAATTCCCTTTCAAGATTTTAATTACTATGATTTATTTTATGCAATATATTATGCAGTCAATTTTGTACACAAGTTTTTATTATAAAATGTTTAACAATTTATTTTCTTAGGCTGATTTAAAATCTCCTGATCAAGTCGAAGCACTTGATTGTTTTTGGAAAAGAAACAGTTATGTGCAGGGTTCTTATGATATACCACAAGATTATGCAAAACTGAATAAAACCCTAGCAGAATTTGAAAAGGATTCTTTTGCAAACAGATTGTTTTATTTAGCTCTGCCTCCTACTGTGTTTGCTGTTGTTACAAAAAATGTGAAGCAAGAATGTATGTCATCAAGGTAAGTATTTTTGTGAATCATTTTATTCATTTCTAAGATTTCGTAGATTTTTCGTAGATTTTAACTTTTGTGTATGTGTTTAATGGAAAATTATAGATGTGTTAATTGGGTCTTCTAATTAAGTATTTCATAATTAGAAAATAATAAAAGAAACAAAAGTATTGCAAAGATTTCAATCGCAATATTTTTTTTTTGTTTATTTCAGGAAGACTGTTTGTTAGGAGCTAGAAGAAACACTTTTCTGAAATTGTTTATATTTCTGAATCAAATTGTTATTGAAAGATACTGAATTAAATTGCTATTAAAAATTTTTAAAGCTAAGTTAACATTCTGGTGCTCTAAATTCATAGGCCAAAGAGTTTTTTGTGTCAAATCAAAGCCAAACTTCAATAATTGTGAGGACTCATTATCATATACCTTTCATAAAAGAGTGAAAGAAACAGTTTGAAAATATTTTTCTTCCCCAAATAATGGAACAGTGAACAGTGATTGGCACTATATTTTTGTCAACAAGTGATGTAGATTGTATGCAATGAGCCAGACCCAGTGTATGTTCAACTTCTATAAATATTTGTCCTCAATTCTTTTAAAATGTTAAACATTAATTCTCCACCAACTAATTTGGCTGGCTCCTTCGTCAGCACAAACTTCATAAACTTCAATGTCAAGTAAATCTAGTGGAGAGGTGATACAAGTAAGCATCTCTATAGCATTGACATGCGTAATGTCTTTTCTTGGAGCAGACTTTGGACATTTTGCTTTTATAAATACTAGTTAGCCACATCCATAACAATAAACAGAACAAATATTTCATTATGGCATATAGTTTGAATTTGAAACTATTTTTGTGGATACTAAAAACATCAGTCTTCAAATTTAGGGAATTGGTGTTTCTTTAATTCTTGAATGCCTGCAGTCTAAGAAATGTTGGTTTATATAATTTTTGGGATTTTTGAGGTTTTGTTACTTTCTGAAAAGGGGATTTTATATTTTCATGCAGATCGAGATTATCAGCTAACAAGATAGAATCATTGAGTTTTTCCCAACTGTCTAAATAGTGATTCTTATATACTAGAAGACAATTTTTTTCCATTTGATCAGCAACGATAAATTCTTTTAATTTGTCAAATGCATTAATTTTTTTAATCATTCAAAGTATGTTCTGAGCTCAAAAAGGAAATCTTTCCATGAAGAATGTTCGCATTTCTGATGTTGACTAAAAAGAGTTCTGAATGGTCTGCTATCAGCTTTTATCTTTACAACAATATAGTATGAATATGATTGTAATTTTTTAGCATTTCTGTAGGCTCTCTCACGTTTAGGTTACCTATATCACTTGGAAGTACACCAACTAAATGTAATACCCAATAATCAGTAGATGTATTTAAAAGTTTCATCTGTCTTTCAAACATTGTTAAAAATAAAGTCATATCATCTGTATCAGGAATAAATGTAAGCTGGACAGTTCGTAAATCAATCCACATATAGGAGTAGGATCAGTGTGATTTGGAGGTACAGCTGTTATGGAATTTGATATTTACAGCCTAAGCTTTTCAAGTTCGAATGCTCTTTCCTTCGCTAAACGCTGATTTTTCTCTTTCCCATTTCTTTTTTTCTTTGTCTTCAAGCTGTTTGCAGTCTTCCTTTTCTAATATTTTGTTTCCGATCTTGAACAATATTATTTAATGTATCTTTAATAAACTGTTTGTTATCCTTAAAGAATAGGGATCTAGTGATTTTGTTACGTAAATCAATGATTTTGTCATCAGAAGTAACAGCAATGCGTAATTCTAATGATAAATTAGAGATCAATTTTCTTACCTTTAGAGAGAAAAACCATGTTTACCTTATGTTACTGTCAAGGAGAAATTATTGCATAAATCAAAACTTGTAATTAAATAGGAATTAACATTTTATCAACTCTCTTCCTCTTTGAGGTAAATGTAAACAATATGAATTAAATATTCATAATAACTTTAATTAAATCTTTTAAGTAATTTCTTATAAATAAAAAAAAAAGTTGTAAGAAATACAAAATATTATCATAATGTTCACCAATAATCATAAGTTTAAATATTAAACATATGAATTAAGATAGTTTGGAAACAGCTGCAATAACTTACCAAGATATATAATCTTCACAGCCTATTTATGTGATTAGTACGCAAGTAACTATGACATTTTTTATACAGTGTAAAATTTGCAAACATTTACCAAGTCAATCACAAATAAATACAACATAAGTGATCAATAAACTAACAAGTTTTAAAAAATTTAAATAATTATAACTATTATAAACAACAACAATAATAACATTCTTAAAATGAAAACAAAATTATACATTAGATACTTGGTAGTAAAATATTATAAAGGAAATTCTTAGTTAAACAATTTTATTTAACCTTTATAATATCTCATAGAATATGATACTAAACTTTCAAAATAATGTAAATTTAATGGTACCACAACAATGTTTTAAATAAGTTGGATTCAACAAAAGAAAGATAAAAAAAAAAGCAAATATGTACAATATACCGTTTCTATAAGAAAAATTAAAAAAAAAAAATGAATTCATGTAATAAAATTATTATTGAAAATATTAAAAGTAACTGGCAAATCAATTCTTGTAATTTATAAAATTTAGTATCAAGATATTATTTATAAGTATGCTAAAACAAGATTCTCTAATATGTAGCAAGTGATAAATTATTATTTATTTATGTATTTAAGAAAAACTATATAAATCATCACTTTCATTTTCTTTATTAATCTTGGAAATTGAAATGTGTATTTAGAAGTTATTGATAACTTTTCCCTTTGAGTTATTATTAATTATAGATGTAAATATCAAATATTAACAAAATAAAATAATATATTTTCAAAAGCAGAAATGAAAATCAAAAAAAGAATGAATCAGCAAGAAAAATATTTTTAATCAAACTTCCAATTAAGAATACGGTGAGCCAATATTTTCTTTCACTTTTAATAGCCCTTATTCAAAATTTGTTTATAAAAGAAAAATACTGTTAGAACACACAATTTTTTATTAATAGCATCATAATTCAAAACTAAACTTGGGTACCCAATGTAAAAATTATTCTAATTAAAAATATTTGCATTGTACAAGAGAATTTAATATATATAATTAATTAAATTGTATCATATTATATATGCATTATTATCATATGCATTATTACAGTAAATCATTCAACTTTTTCTCTAACTTAAGGCAATCACTTTCTTGGTTATTTTTATATTCAAAAACAAAATTATATCATTTAACATTTAAAGTGAAATAATTATATTTTTCCCTCATTTATCTTGATTTTATCAAATTGCAATGGCTACTTTGAAATTTCACTTGTGATGATTCAAATGTGAATTTTTGCACTTGTTCACTTAACTTTTTCTGTTTTGGAGATTTCTCTGGAAAATCGCTCGTGAACAACTTTGTTGATTATCACATCTTGCATAATTCAAGGAATATGAATTTTTAAACACACAATTCGTTGGTTGCAAAACATTATACAAATATGGGATTGATTTTTGAATCGGAAGAAGAGCACATACCACAATATTCCTTCTATTCCAATGGCTGAAATCAAAATACCGAACAGGATACTATCTTGTTCTAAATGTTGGAATTAAACATAACAGGAAACACTTTTTCACACCAAGATAGCAGGAAGATATGTTCTTCTGATTCCAAGGGTTAGAATTGAAATTTTTAAAATCAAATTCTATCAACAGCAATCGCAGGTTGCTATTATTTACTTTCATTGATGGAATGACAACGCTTCTGAGTTCCAGTTTTCATTGACGGGAGCAGTCATCATGCTTAATTTTTCAGAATTATTTGGAAAAAAGCCGATGCAACTGCTCACAGTAAGCATTGAGGTGAAACTTCACATTTTTGGAGTCAAGATCATCTTTATTTGAAGTTGGATGTCGTATTATAACCAATTTATTTCCAAACATAATAATAATTACATGAACAAATGAACTAATAACATAACAGCAGCAACAAAAAATTAATACATAACAAGAAGTGAATAGGTATTGTCAGGGAAATTCCCTTGTTGTGCCTACCACCATCTATTTAGGTTTTACAGGGAAGGTGGCGGTAATTATAGCTACTACACACACATATTCATGTGTATGGCTTATATTGACTTATACATACATACCTTATGTGATCATGTAAGTATGTTACACTGTCTACCAATAAATATTTGGACACCTATGCAAATGACGATATCAGTGGTCCTGAGGTGCGTTAAGGCCTCCACCGCTATATATCGTGTAGGAAACAGCATTGGCATTAGTCACATTCAAGAGTCTGCGTTGCTCTGAGTTCTCTGATTTCGAGAAAGGTATAATTATTGGGTATCACAAATATGGCTGATCCTTAAGAGACATATCAAGCGATCTGAAATACGCAAAATCGACAGTGGCCCATGTGATTAAGAAGTGGAAGACGAACAGTGATTGTTGGAATGAGCCCCTAATTGGCAGACCAATGAAACTGGGAGATAGAGACCGACGAGTTTGTTCCAGAGAAATTTGGAAGAACCGCACCCAACCAATGGCCCTCATGCGCGAGGAAGTTCAACAGAAGTTAGTTTGAATAAAGATAGTTTTTCTTTTCTATCACAGGTGTCCAAATACTTATTGGTAGACAGTGTATATGAACTTGCACATGATCATGTTATGTTTGTATATTATATCAACTTATACTATTATACATATGTTATAGAGTCATATGTATGTTATATCGACTTATGACCATAAAACATGATTATTTTTTAAAGTTTTGTTTTTAAGTTAATGAAGTATTGTACACTTTTTAAAAGTTTTGTGGGCTTTTTAATGTTTTTTCCAATTGTGTGATATAAGTATATATTTATAAATGTATAGTTTTTTTTATTACTAATTTTCCTTATTTCTTTAAAAGAAATTATGTGATAGAGGTTGTAGTACATTATATAACTTATGAAATACCACTGAAATCTTTAGATTACTTTGAAATAGATGTTGTCTCATTTACCAGTGGATAATTTAATTAAAAATTTTTTTACCTTAAAAACTGAAACTACTAACCATGATTGTGGGAAAAAAAGGAATCCATTATTATTTCAATAAATTACTATAAGGATCAATATCTCAAAATATCTATTAGACAATATCAAATTTATAATGATTGGAAAGGTGACATTTTACATTAAAACACCCTTTTTCTTTTTGGTTCATTCAGTGTTGAGTTACAGGATGTTGAAAATGAATGTCTCCAAAGAGAAAAATTCAGTACATTTAAATTTTTCTTTGTTGAAGGCATAAGTGTAAGATTGAGGAAATTGTAGATTGTGCATATGGTCCCAAAACTGTATATGCAATTTGCTTTTGTAGACTGTGTTCAGGTATTTTTGATGTTAAGGACTTGCATTGCAAAGGTAGGTCAATTGTCAAAAATTACAATGTCACAGAAATGATCACAAGTGACCAGCATGTCATCAGTCATAGTATCACCAAGGAGCTAAAGATTGACTGTAAAAAAATCATTTGAACAAAGCAAATCCATAACATGTTAAATTAAGTCTTTGTCATTCCTGTAAAAATAATTGATTCCTTTTACCTCTGATTAATATAACTCATTCCAAATTTTATTTACAAGTTTAATTTCAAATATTCTCATATAACATGTTATCATTTCTTTGATTTACTTACACTTGATTTGTTTGGAAGAGACGTGTATTACTTATAATTAAGTTATTTCATGTCATAATTTTTATTTATAGAGTCATTCTTATTTGGTATGATGTTAATTTCATATCTTGTTGTTTTGATCCAGAAACATTTGATTGCAGAAATTTGGAAACTATTTTCACACAATCAAACAAAAATGAGTTATGTTTACATTTTGGATATCTCTGTCTTTCTTTGTAGAATACTTTTATTGTTTAGAATACTGTGACTGATAATTATCAAGTATTCATTATTATGTATTTAAATTATATACTGTTATTTAAAATTTGAAAAATTCAAATTTAAGTTTTACAGCTCAAAAATTCTCCTTTTCAATGAAATTAATGTGTAGTTTCATGTAGTTCTACATGAATTTTCTTTTTCTGTTTGATATTTGTATAGTTTAAAATTTTTTTATAGGGGTTGGACAAGAGTTATAATCGAGAAACCCTTTGGTAAAGACAGTGATAGTTCAGCGCAATTATCTAAACATCTTGCTTCTTTGTTTAAGGAAGAAGAGATTTATCGAATTGATCACTACCTTGGTAAAGAAATGGTTCAGAATCTTATGACTTTGAGGTAAAGTATTTTAATATTTCCTAGGGAATAAGGTATAATTAGTGAAAAATATATGCAGCTAACATCAATGACATATCTTTTTAATAGTGTCTAGAGAAATATTAAAAACAAATATTTTGAAGCATAGTTAATGTTTTTCTATCAATTTTCTGAGTAAAACTTTAGTTTTTACGATCGTTTTCCCAGATTAGATAATTGATATACCCCATTTGTTTTAAGAAAATGAAGACTTTCTCAATAGCAATACTTATATTTTATTTGAAATTTTACTTCAAAAGAATTTTTTGTCTGACTGAGGAAACTTTACAACTTTTTTATGAGTTGATCGTGAATATCTTGTAACAATAAATTGGCAAAACCTGAAATTAAAAATTATTATGATATGTTAAATTAAAATAAATATTTTGAATTATTGGATTTTTACAGCTTGTGCACAAGAAATTCAGCTTTAATTTAATAATAGACAGACAAAACTAGTTGGTCATGAGTGGAATGAAGATAATTTCTTTAACCACATTTCTCACTTAGATGTTGAGACTTGCAATTACAACAACTTTTTTGTTAGAGATTCAATGATGGAAGTGCTGACAGAAGGTGTAAATTATGTCTCTTCTGGACAGTATATACTATAGGAATTAATTAATTTCCCTCATGCTCGTTTGAAGCTGGCAGCCAACTAGTTAGAGCTCAAGCATTGGTTCAACAGTTTGGTGATTCAAATCCCTAGGGTATGGATGCTTGTAGTAATTTAGAATCCACTTTAAACTGTTGATCTCAGTTTAGTTAGCCTTCGTGTAAAGACCTTTGAATGACAAACCATTTGTACATTCATTTGGTTAATACATAGTGTACAATCTGATAAGAACTGATTATAAAATGTCTATCAAGTACCAACCGTGTTTCATTAAAATTTTGCTCTTATTGATATTTGAGAACTATTTTAGTATATTGAGTGTTCAGTTTAATTTCCTCATTAATTTTTTCCCCAATTGCAAATTTCCAAGTATTTAAAATCTTTGGCAGACAAATTTAAATAGGATTTATCTACAATGGAAAAATCAGAAGCCATGATGCCATTTGGTAAATATTGCATTTTCATCTTATGAATTTATAAATGTAACTTCGTTTCGCAGAACAATATTTTTCTATATTTCGTTAAGTAGTAATGTTTGTACTGATACTGTTGTTGTACACTGATACAATTGGATTTTCAGTCTCTTTCAGGCAATCAATTTTCAGTCTCTTTTAGCAAATCAAATAAATTTTATTTTGAATCTTTAAAGAGTTGCATTGGAGAATGTTGTGAGTGCTCAATAATTCTCATTTTCCAAATTATAAAATTTTAAAAGATACATTTATTAAGTTTAAAATTTCCTGACTTTAATTTTATAATCAAAACGTAAACTAAAAATTGTGTGTTTAAATAAAACCTGGTTTGTGTTATTGTAATACTCCTTTTCTGCTCTGAAAAGTGCTTTTATATTGAAAACGTTAAGTATGTAATTTTTTTATTAATAATAGTGTAAAAGTCAAGCCTTTGTGTTGAGATAAATGTTAAATTTCTTTAGTGAATATTAAAAACTGAAAATCAAAAACCTGGATTAATGAATTGACATCAACTGTTAATTATTTTGCTTATTATGATTTTTAGTTTAAAAAACGTTTAAAAGCGTAAAAAATGTTGAACCCTTTTAATAGGGTATTTAATTCATGTCTTATAATCAAAGAAATGAGTTATTTATTTATACATTTTAAATTAAAATGAAAAAATTTTTTTAACTCTTAACACTGCTGAGCAGACGACCTAACAACCAAAGGCTGTAAGGCATTAATTAAAAAAATAATTTTATCCATCGAGTAAATTGCATTGCAGGAAAACTTTTTATCAGTAGTGGGCTGTGTTCATATGTTGCAAAAGAGGAAACTTAGAAAACTCTCATCCACCCACACCAATAGACTTGCATGCTGAAGCTCAATCTATGTCTTCCATTATTCAACAGTGGCTGGGATCAAACTTGGATGTTTTTTCCTAAAAGTAACGTACTACCACTAGCTCAAAATTACATTCCTTGCAGGGAATTGAAAAGATGCCTTCTAAGTCAAATTTATATGAAAATTGCTGTAAATCTCATTACGTAATAATAGTAAAAATAATGCTCTTTTGTTTTAACTGCTTCCAGATCCTGCCAACTATGTGTTCTTACTGACATTTTATAAACCACCAAATTCGAAGTAATGAAAAAATTTGCACATTATAGAAAATTTACATGGTATTTAGGATCTATCTTTTAAAACTCCCAGAGAAATAATGTAATAAAGAAATTTTTTATATTAAAATTCAACAAATGTGTATACATGTAGAACTAAAAGTTTTAATACAGTTATTGGCAAAATTCAAATTTTGTGTGATAATGTTTTATTGAAGAATCTTCACATAAATCATTCACTAATATTATAAAATTGTGCTCTGGTAATTAACCGTTTGAGTGCTGAAGAGTTTTCTTATATATATGCTAAAAGTGTGGAATGAAATGCTTAATAATTTAATTAACAAAACAAGAGAAGCGCTTCGCATTTTTTTTGCGCATAACAAGCGAAGCGCGATAGTGTTTCACCGCACTCAAATGGTTAAATTGAAATGATATGCTACTTTCGTTAATGTCATTTTTGTTTGGGCAAAATGAATGTAGAAAAAATAATGTTTTCAGCTACCATTTCTCTCATAATGTAATGTAAGTTCTGTTGCAGATTTGGAAACCGTATTTTTTCCCCGATTTGGAATCGAGAAAATATTGCTAGTATAATGGTATCTTTTAAGGAGCCATTTGGAACTCAAGGAAGAGGTGGTTACTTTGACCAATTTGGTATAATAAGGTTTGTGTATATAAAATTACATATTGCTAATTCCTTATAACTTAACTACTGTAAAAAGTAATTTTATTTAGGGTTTATATTTTAAGTATATATCACAATTAGTAAATTTTAATTTTTACTTTTTCCCCCACCATTAAAATAGTTATCCTCCCTTACCAGTTGACTTAAACAATATTACTTTACATAGTTTCCCACAAAATGAAACTTCTTTTTGAATTGAGATCTAAATTTTATTGCCTTTTAATTTTTTGTGAAAATTTCCACTGTTTCAAAACTAAAAAAATTGGTACAATTTGATTCCATAATTAGTAAATGTGTTTTAAGATATTAATATGGTTGATTCTAATTTAGAGAAATTTGGCAATTGCTGACCTATTTTCGAGTTATGAGCTGAAGTGCATTTCCATGTAAAATAATTTTACATTGTAAAATACAGTAATTGTTGAAATCCTTGCTCTGGAATATGTTTCATACATTAGATTAAAAAAATGTTTGTACTTACTTTTACATGATCAATTATTTTTGCTGTAAAATTCAACATTGAATTTTCTTTTTAAATGTTAAATTACAACTCTGAAAATTTTAATGTAAATAGTAAGGCATTTTAAAAGCAGTGGTTTTCAGTATTCCAAAACGTTTATCCAATTATTTAAATTTTGAAATTTGTAATTTTTATTTAATTTGTATAAATAGAATACTTATTTTGTATATTTGCTGAATTTTTGCCTGCACTTAAAATGAGAACAGCTACACAGAAGGGAATGTAATTTACTTCAGAATGGTCTTTGGAAAACTTAA
This sequence comes from Latrodectus geometricus, assembly GCA_026290005.1. Taxonomy (NCBI): domain Eukaryota; kingdom Metazoa; phylum Arthropoda; class Arachnida; order Araneae; family Theridiidae; genus Latrodectus; species Latrodectus geometricus. Next base: position 1,297,656 of record JAPDSC010067202.1, read on the forward strand.
AATGTAGGCTGTTTCATTTCAAAATTTTGACTATGATATTTGTAGTTAATTTAAACCGTGATTTATGTATGCTGATTTGAACTTACTGTAAAACGACTTATTCCGCAATGCATACTGTACTGGAACTCTGCTGCAAGAAAGTATTGCTGTTCTTTCCCCTATTTTAGAATTGTTTTCTACACATAACTGCTATTAGTAGAGAACAAAATACATGACACTTAACTTCTTTCAATATTCTTTAAGTTTTATTTACTGTTTTTTTGTGAAGTGCTTAGTGAGTGAAAAGTGACTTTAAAAGTGCTTACTATTTTTTTACTTCTGAAAAACTATTGTTTTCATCATCTTCAGTGTACGTGTTTTCAGTTTTTTAATTTGCTGCCAGTCAGAAATTCATTAAACAAGGATGAAGAATCCAGATTTTAATATTTAATTACTTTGTAACTAAAGTGAATTTTCAACCATTACATGTTTCTTTAGATTTAATTGTAGCTGGTTTATAAAGGAGAATTTGTATTATGAGGTAAAAGATCATTCTAAATAGTATTATTAATTGGGAAATACAGTTATTTTAATGAATACTTCCCCCAAAAGCTAGATATACATTTCCCTTTGGAAGTCAAATATTTTAGTTTGCTGACCAAATATACAAAAGTTAAACTTTTGTATATTTCATCATTAAAATTTTTAATAATGATCTTTTTTTTAAATTTTACAGTTTTTTGAATAGAAACATTGAATTATCTCCATTGGCAACCTTTGCAGTAAAAATATTTAGAGAAGATAAAATCGTGAAAGAAAGTCATAGGAAAAAAAATATAAATCAAAGTGAAAGGAAATAAAAGACTTAAAAAAAATTGTATGATACCCTCAGAAATGATACTAAGCATTAGCAAAGGACACCACCACCACTTTGCATATATATATATATATATATATATAGGATATATATAATCTATAGGAGATTGGTACAAGAGTTTTAATGTTGTATTGTTGAAGAACTTAAACTATTAATTTACTGTTTTTATAAAGATGTCAGTATTATTTATAAAACCTGGTTATCTTTTTCCACTTTTCAATTTTAATATTATGACAACTCAATTGTCTTGAAAAAATGTCTTTCTGTAAAGTTTCTCAAAATATTTTTCTGCTTCAAGTATGTTCTGCTCAAACTTTGCTATGTCAATATCAACAATTAAAAGAAATGATAAATTTTTGTGACATGGAACCCCACTGCATGAGAATTTATTTTATTTTGAATTACTTTAGCCATCAAAAATTAGGATTCTAAATGAAGTAGGAATGCTTGTCCACCTGTTTTAATTATAGAACCTTTAAGCTGTTAATTATCTTTTATAATGTGATCTGTAATGAATGGTTATTGGGTTATTTCCAATGCCTATTTCCTTAATTTACTTCCAATTATTTTATGTTAACCGTGGTGTGTTCGAAAGCTAAACTTCATAAGGTGAAAAGGTGTCTTGATCAACTGAATAAAGTTTCTCTTTGTATCTTGAATCCATTCTGAAGCCTATTTTGGAATGTAATTTTGGATAGATATCTTCTGTTCTGTTGCCCAAAAAGTGCCTTGCAGTTATTAATGCCTATTTTGCCTCTAAGAGTTATTAACAATATATTCATTTCCGGGCTGTGATAGCATATGTGTGACCTTACTGTGGTTAACAGATACCATTTTTTGTATGTTCTGTAGGTTTCACTTTGAAATGAAAATTGCCTTATTTTTCAAGATTTTGCTCTACATTATTGTGTTTGTGTAAATTCAAGTTTTTTCCGATAATTCTCCTTAAACTAATTATATTTTTGCATTTAATTTTCTAATGAAAACTGTAGGTAAAAGAAATATTAAACTCAGGTTTTGTTCTAGTTTTTTAAAATTCAGTCTTAATTTCTCTGAACATTTTAAATACTTTAAAAATTAACATTTATCTTTCTGTAGTGATAACAAAAACCTAACATGTTTTTTGTAAATGAAGTTTTGTGCATTCCCTCCCCCCATTAAGTTAGCGTAGAACAAATTTCTCTATTTAAAGATGTTCCTGTATTGAGTCTTTTTAATGCAGAAAATAATTTTTGTATTTGTTATTAATATGTATAACCTTTTTAAATTTATGTTTTTGTACTTTGATTTGTGTTTCAGGATTTGCATTTAATAAATGCTTTTTCATTAATTATCAATGAATTTAAAGAATGTATAATGAATTAAATCTGTTTTTTTAATCAATACTGTGTTTGCTGTTAGTATAAAATTCTAAATTTATGAATCAGGATTTTAAATTAGTTGCATGAAATCTTGTTTCATTAAGGTAGGATATCAGCCTATTTTTAAAAAAAATCTTGAAGAGTAAATATAAATTATTATAATTTACTGTTAAAGTACATGAGTTTTAACTTTGATAGAAGAGTTCTAAAATTTTACATGCAGGATTATATAAAACTGTTTAATTTTTAATATACCTACAAATTTAAGTGTAAAAATTAATTCTGATTAAAAAATTTTTCATTTAAAGTTGTGTAGGTATTTTAAAGTGTTAAGAAAGTCATTTTCGATGAACTCTAATAATTTTATATAAAATTATTTATCAGAAACAGTCAAAAATTCTTTGTTTAATATAAATTAACTATCCTTTAATTTCTGTAGGGTGAATAATATTTCAACTTAGTCTTCATAAATTAAAAAAAAAATTATCCTTAACATTATCATTTTGTCAAAATACATAAATTATTTTGTATAAATATTAACTTTATTTACTTAAACAGTTTGCTCTTATATTTGAAAGATTAAAAATTATAGAATCTTTCATATCTATTTAATTCATATGTTTCTATAGGGAATCAATTTATTTTCTTTTACTTTTAGTAAATTATCTGACATCCTATAAACAATTTAATATTTTATTTTTAGAGATGTTATGCAAAATCATTTGCTTCAAATCTTGTGTTTAGTTGCAATGGAAAGACCAGTGACTACATCTGCTGAAGATATTAGAGATGAAAAAGTAAAAAATATTTGTTTTTATGCATTTGAAATAATTTTATAGAAATAAACAGATATAAATTTACTAGTGTATCTTCAATTGGTACCACATTTCTCACTATACAAATTAATGCAGCACAAATAATTTATTGAATTATGTTGTTTGATATGAAGAACATATAACTGATTGAAATATGCAGCATTATTATTCTATATTATAAGCCTGATATATTTTCTCACACTATTCTGCAATATTTCTGAATTTATGTTTCATTGTTTTCTTCAATGAAGGGTGCTTTACTATCAGAAGTATCTTATATGATTTGAGTTAACTGCAAAGCAACTGCTTTAAGTAGTTATACATATTACTGGGACGATAGAATATGACATGTCACTTTAGTGATTGAGAGGAGTTTGCATGCTCTTCATGTTTTGATATCAATTAAATTCTTAGAATTATCACATAATTTTACAGCATATATTTAGCAAATGGCATCAATGCCTACATTTTCAAATGATTAGTACAATTTTTGTGAATCTTTGTGTGTATTGTAAAAATCATTGTTGACTATTTTTATTGTAGTGGAAATTTAAGCGACTCTGATGAAGAAATAATTTTATTTTTATTTCATATTTTACAAATTTGTCATTATAGCCATATATTAAAAGACCATATAAAAATATTATTTATTAATTAAATTATTTTATTGAAGTTTATTTTTTTTCAGTGTCATTACAACTTGTTAAACTCATAACATTTTTTTTTATATAAAACTTTTAATTTTTAAAGAAACTTAAATTTTAGCTAGTTGTAAGTCGTCCTTATAATCTTATTAATTATATTGTAAATAAAACTTAATTATAATTAATAAGAATAGTGAAAAATAGAGATAATCTCAAAAATATCCTGAGTTACTTTATTTTGTTATACAACTTCACATTGATATTTTAAAAGTTAAAAGTTTTCTCTTTCTTTTTGCTTTAATAGATTTAAATGTTATTTAAGTTTATGAAAAACTTGTCAAAATAGGAATTGAAAAGAGAATAATCCACCATAACCTTCCGTAATTTTTATCCAGTAAAAATTTTAATCCAGTAAAGATTTATTTTGAAAAATCTTTCATCCTTTCAGTGGGTTGATAAAACTGAGTACCAAGCATGCTTGGGAACAAAACATTGGGGTTTCGCATAAGGATGACCACATAACCAGAACATCTACTTTGCACTCCAGAGCCTGCAGTCAGGAAAACAGATATAGGCACTGTAAGCCTTGGCCTCTTGGTGGGCTGTTGTACTACAGAGTTTAGTTTTAGTTTATTTCATTGTTTTATATGTTTAAAAATAAATTACTGAAAAAAGTTTTTCTGAAGTGTTTATTTTCCTCTAGTTTAGATCAATTATATTTGAAATTGATTTGTAATGCTTCATCCATATTTTATTTTATATAACTGTTATTTTGAAAGATTTATGGATTCTTTCTTAACATGTGAATAAACTGATATTTCTTACATAATGAATTTATTCCTTAAAGGTGAAAGTTTTGAGATCCATGTCTGAAATTAAATATGAAAATGTGGTACTTGGTCAATATGTGGGCAACCCAAAAGGTGAAAATGAAGATGCAAAACTAGGTTATTTAGATGATCCCACGGTTCCTAATGACTCTGTTACTCCAACTTATGCTTTTGCTGCTTGCTTTATAAATAATGAGAGATGGGAAGGAGTTCCTTTCTTTTTACGTTGTGGAAAAGGTGATTTTTAAAAAAACTTTATATTAGAAATATTCTTTGATTACTCCTGGGTATATAATTCACATTAGATTTTAAAAATAATTATTCTTGAGAATCTAATGAAAAGTCAGTATAATAAAGTAACTTTTTAATAGTGATTTGTAAATTAAAATTACTCCTTTATGAAATTTTATATTTAGATTTTATTTTATATGTAGACTAATGTTCTTGAAAAATTTGTATACTATTCAAATTTCCTTTTCCAAAACTTTAAGAAATTGTCATTTACAACTTTTTTTTAAATATTTTAACATTTTTCGTATTTTATATCGAAAGTCTACTTGCAAATAAAGTAATCTTCTGAAAACAGTGTGAGCACTTTTTGGAATCAAAATGTGCCTCTTTAACATGCTGATAAAAAAGGGAAATTATTTATACTGTTTTATTCCATCAATTTATCTCCATCTAGTAGTTTTGTGCATGTTTCTAAAATAACATAAAATTAAGCTCGTTTTAAAGCAGGTTATTATTCTATTTATATTGTGTATTTTTATATCTTTTTAAATTATTGCAATATTTTCTCTTGAAACCATTAAATTGGTTTGAGTTTAATGATTTAAGAGTCATCCATATAAAATGATCAACTATGCAATCCTTAAATTCCATATAAATTGACATTGCATATGTTGTCTAACATGCGTTAACTAAATAATTTTTAAATGTATGATTCTAATCCTACATTCTTTGCTTTTGAGCTTTTGTAATGAGCATGAAGAAAATTACAATGCTCATTTTTTATGTGGTATACCCTGTTTAAAATACAGTTTCGTGATTTACTTGTATGAAATTATAGTTCAGACAGAGTCAATCATACAAATTTAAATTTACTTAGTAATTAGCAAAATCACTTTCATGGAAAAAAGTAATTTTGTTTCAAAAATATTAATTGAAAATGTAAAACTGTCAGTGATAATTAAAATTCCTATAAGCAATTTCCCTTTTAAAGTTATGATAACGAAATTTTGTTTTATAAAACTGTTTTGAGTTGAGCTACTGTAAACAATAATTTTCAATTTAAGTCACACTTATTCTATGGATACCACTCAGCAGTTTTTTTAAGCTTATTTTAAAATTTGGAAATGTTTATTAGTTAAGATTTTAATGCAAAAATTATGTTTAAAAACTGTTTGACTTAAAATTTAGTTTGAAATTCTAATAAGGAACCTATGGATTGGATTAAGTTTTTATTGAACTAATAAATTATTTTCAGAACAAATTACATAAGGCTTTTTGTTTAAAGTATTTCATATGATGTATTATATTATTAGTGTGACTTCTTTTCCTAAAATAATGAATATGTGTATCTTTAAATTATAAATATATCCTTTTTTAGCTTTGAATGAAAGAAAAGCTGAAGTACGTATTCAGTTTCGAGATGTCCCAGGTGATATATTTCATGGACAATGTAAGCGTAATGAATTGGTTATCAGGGTTCAACCTGGTGAAGCCGTGTATGTTAAATTAATGAGTAAGAAGCCAGGAATGTCATTTGATTTAGAGGAAACAGAATTGGACTTGACATATAATAGTAGATATAAGGTAAATTTTTCTTATATCCTGTGTATATTTTGTTAAATAATATTTTTCCCGCTGTTTTCAATTTCAGTTAAAATTTTATCTTAATATAACATATTTTAATTTTGTGATTTTTAAATAAGTTTCATATAACTGCTTTTATATTTTTATATAAATTTTTTATGTCTGTTGCTACTTTTTTACATTAATTTATTAATGATCTTTTAGATATATTTATGAATTAATGTAAAAGATACTCAAAAAATTAAAACTAGCATAAAATATATTATTTACAAAGAATTTTCTTAACTGCTATGCTTTAATATCCCCATTATAATAAACATAATAAAATTAAAATATGCACACATATATTTTTTTAGATCTATAGTCATTTTTCATTTTATTTTTATTGCTTAACAGTTTGGTTAATGTTTAAGAAAATTGAAGTATTTGTAATATTCTTAAACATTAACCAAATTGGAGTATTTGCAATTTTTTAGTAATTTTTTTTTTTTAAAAATTGCATTTCTACCTTGAAATCTAATGGACATTTAGATATACAATAAATTTCTTATTTCACTTTAAAGTTTTAATTTTTGGCAAATTCTTCTAAGCAAAGCACGGTTTTAACAAATTTGATGCTCATGTTTTCCTTACAACATTCTGAATTATTTTGTTTCTTAATTTTTTCATACATTAAAATTACTTATCTATTCTTTATTTAGTATATTTAATCCATGAAAAAGTGTATGGTTTTGTAATAAATTTTAAAAATATTTCTTTTTTATTAATGAATTGTGAGAATTGCCAAATAAATGCCTGCAAAATTTGCTGAACAGTGAATGAAGAATTATTAAAAAATTATTCATAAGAAATGTAATCATAATTTAAATTTTATTGTTAATTTTATTTTTTAGCTGACTACATTATGTTCTATTTCTTGTGTAATTATTTATTTAAAGTACTTATTAATTCCTAAGTAATGAAAATGTTCACGTAGGAAATTTAATATGAAATTAAAGCATTATAATTAAACTGTTGTTTTTCTGACCATTCATTTTAAGTTTCGATTGATAAATCTTGTTTAATCCATGAAAAAAATGAACTATAAGTAAAAATAAATCGAATACAATTCATTAAAAAGCTCATAAAATTATTATTTTTTTTTTTTTATTTATTTTTTATTTATTTATCTATTTTTGGTGCATTTAAAATTGATTATTTATGTTATAATTTTAAAATTGATTTATTGCTTTTAATATTATATTTAAAATTGATTATTAATGTTGATTATGTATGTAATATTTCTGTAATTTTTAATTTTTTTATTTCAGGATGTAGTTATGCCTGATGCTTATGAGCGTTTAATTTTGGATGTATTTTGTGGAAGTCAAATGCATTTTGTTCGTAGTGATGAACTAGCTGAAGCATGGCGAGTTTTTACTCCTCTCCTTCATCAAATTGAGAAAGAAAGACCTAAACCAGTTCCTTATGAATATGGAAGGCAGGGGTTTTATAATATATTTTGATAATTTTTTGTTTTAAATTATACTTCTATTTTTGACATTCCCCTTTTTAATGTTTTCATAATTTATTTTATTAACATGTAGATTAATATTACTGTGTGTTCTCAATTCAGATATTAATTTTCTAGTTAAGAGACAATTGATGTGCACCTAAGTTAATTTTCAATGTTTAATTATTTATTGAATTTTAGTTTATATATGAATTTTGACTAGGCCAATTGCAATCCTATTTTTAAATTGTTAACTTTTTATGTTTTATATTCGGGTTTCTTTTATTGTTGAAGCACATTATCTATGGTATTTTAATATAAAGAGTTTATATATTAACACTAAAAGCAACATTTCAATCATTTTCAAAGCTATATGAGAGAACAAGCATGAAAGATTTTGAATTCCATTTGTTTGGTGATTTTACACATTTCATCTTTTTCTCCGAAATCAGCTCGTGAAAATAAAATGGTCTTACTTTGGCCTCCCAGTCCTCAGTTCTAAACACATCTGAATAATTTTCAGCTGTTGTATCAAAAAAGTGACAGACTTAAAATGTTTACAGGAATCACAGTTTTGAAATAATTAAAAAAATGTTAGCTTTTATCTAGATTCATCAAAAAATTGTAATGAAAGTTTAGGGCTTACTGAATATTGAAGTCTGAATGCTGCTCAATAGGAATTAATATATTTAAAATATAATTTAATGCAATGTATTTCATGTATTCTTTAGCTGTCAATTATTTTTCATACTATTTATAAACAGAGATTAGTAAATGATTGCTTACTAACAATTAGTGCTCTTTCTTGATGACAATGTTCCATATTTTTCATACTCCATGAAATGCATAGAATATTACTTTAAACATAGAGCAATTTCCCTCTGAATTTTAAAACTGGAACCAAGGCCTCTTGAAATTATAGGCTTATGTGTCATTAATAAAAGGTCTTTTCAATTAATTACACCAGGAAAATATGTCTAAACACTTTTTGAAGTACATTACATACTTTGAAAACATTGCAAGTTGTAAAGGTAAATTCATGAAAAAATTGACATTTTCTTCGAATTTTCCTTTTTAGAAGTTTGAGTTTAAACTTCTTTGATATACTTATTTGTAATTTGGTTATTTATGCATTGAATTGTTTGAAATTTGCAATAATTTTATCTTTATATAGACTTATAGAAATCCACTTGCATTATTTCGATAAAAAAATGGGTGGATATAATATTAGTCAGAAATGACTACTAACTCTGAAAATCTCTTAAATTGGGATAAATATTTCTAAGTCTAAAAAAGTGAATTTCTAAAATCTTCATAATTTGTTAATTTAAAACCTGCTGCTTTAATAACTGACATGTATATCTTGAATATAAATTTAAAATAATTTTATTTTAAATTTGTGTTCAAGATAAACTATTAGAATTTTTAACTATGGGAAATAAATATTGAAGGCCAAAAGAGTAAAATAACTAACATGCTGTTTATTATTGTTACTATTGACTAAAGATCCAAGACTAATGGCCATTAAAACGTGCAGATATAAAGCATAAATTCAGTATTCAAATATTGATTATAAATGACTTGAGAATTTTTAACGCATTTTATCTTAGTTAAGTTTTTGCATTAAAAATTCTTATTAAACTAAGAATTTGTATTTTTCTTTCTATGAATCTTAATAGAATTTCACTTAAGTATTATTTTGGACTGCAGAAGAATAAATTGCAAAGCATATCTATAATACTTTTAGAATACTTTCCAAACTAGGCTTTTGGCGCAGCTTGTCCTTACTTGGACCTTGCGCCATTAAAACCAACCAACCAACCAAACTAGGCTTTAGCAACATGAAATTTCAATTTCTTAAATTATTCATTAATAAAAATTCAACTACTGCATATAATTATTGTAAACATGGTTGATCTAATTCAAATTGAAAACTTGAATCTTAAATAAATTTCATGTTTTATTTTGCATAAAGTAAACTTTTAAGAAAATATTAGATCAATATTTTTTTTTTTTTTTTGTATTTTTATTTAGCTAAAAGTGACTTTATTTTACAATGAATATTATTTCTGTTTTAAAAATCTTAAAATAAACTTGTCTTTCAAAGAGACTTAATTTGAAAACTTTAGATTTAGAATTAGAATTTTGTTCACTTTTTAAGATTATTGTTTTCATTAGTTATTTTAAAATTTTGATCTATAAATTCAAAAACCTTAGATTTAGAAGTAGTTAATTATATGTAGTTTTCCACATTTTTCTTGTGGAAAGCATGCAAAAAATTTTTTTAAAAGTATACAATCATATAAGTGTGAGAAATAAATTTCTAAATTAATGTTTTTGTGTCTGTTTAAAATGATAGTTACGGCAGAATATAAAATCGAATTTCGCGAGAAAATCTATGAAGTATATGGCAAAAAAGACTTCCAGATATTAAAGGTGATCATAAAAATACAGTAAATTGAGAAATTTATAAATTTATAAACATTAAGTTGATCAAATTTATATAATCTTTCTATATTCATTGAACATGGTATTTTCATATTATGAAAAACAGCTTTTGTGTTCATTGCTAAAAATATTTCAAATATATCAAATTTTGATAAAATTATTATAATTAAAATACTTGGATTGCAGAATTTTTCCCCTTTCAAATTAATGTCAAGATCATAATAAAATTATATAGTAGTATTTTCTATACTGTTAGTTAAATGATGAGTAATTTTAGTATTTTAGAAAGTTGTGAAATTTCAAGTCCTGTACATTTGAGGCTAGCTTTCAAATAGAAAAATTTCTGTATTAACTTTTAGTAATTGTATATATATGTAACTGTAAGCAAAGTTATTTTTTTCTTTTATAATTTTCTTAAAATATTGATGCCTTTATATGGAGAGACTAAAAATTGAGGATTAAGGTTGATTTTTTTTATGTAATTTTTATATGACAAGCTATTATTATGACAAATATTAGTGTTTAAAGCCATTTACTTCGCTAAATAGCTTTAAACACTAATATTTTGATGTAGGCAAAAGAGAAATAATGCATTCATCATTTATGATCTTATGGCACATGAATAACATTTTTTTATTGAAAAATAAAAGAAAAGGAAAGTTCTTATTTATTTCTTTGTAAAATTAGTTATCAGTAGATAATGTGCATTTGTTTTTCTTAAATGCGATAAATTTTTACTTTATTTCTTAATATTGTTTCTTGTTTTAGTCGAGGACCAATTGAAGCTGATGAATTATCAGAGCAACATGGATTTAAATTTTATGGAACTTACAAGTGGCATGGTCCAGTTTCACATCCAAAAGGCAATTCTGGTTAATGCAGACTACATATTTTTTCTGGAATACTTTTGTTGAAGAAATTATGAGAGCTATTTTCGTACTGCACGCTGGATGTAAAAATCAATTTACTAAGGGGGAGAAAAACTCCAAAATATGTATTTATCATTTATTAAAACTGTCTACTTGTTTTTATTGTAAATCCTTTACCTTATACCATATTTGTTTAAAATGGTTATTTCAATATTAAAGGAAACTTATGAAGAAAAGTACCCTATCCCTCATATAATTTGTAATATAATTTTTTTGTATATTATATATTTACTAACAGCACTTTGAGCAAATATTTTTGAATCTCCAAGTTTTATGTTTTCTTATAGTTTTGTTATTTCTAATTATAAGCATACTGATTTCATTGACTGAATTACCTGTAATAGCCGCACCATTGAATTGTGAAAATTTATAACTGTATTTGTGCAAATTTTTAAATTAAAATGTGCAATATTTTTAAATAACATTAAGATGTAATATTTTTATTACTTAACTGTTCCTTAAATTTGTATTATGTAAAGTAATGTAACAAAGATTATCTAATTGTTATATTATTTATAGATTTTATAAAATATAATTATTCAAAACTGTATTTGTAGCCTAAAATAAATTACTTCAATAGTTTCATCAGATTCCTTGTTAATTATTTCAATGTTTTTCAGAATGTCATTTTTATATGAAAAGTTCAACTGTACAGATCCCAATTATTTTTTATTATTATCTTATGAATATTTTGTTCTACTCTTTTAGAGACATGCTGTTACTTAATGATCACTCAAAAGCTGTTTATATTTTGTTTACACCCCCTTTTTCATATATATATATATATATATATAT